>JASKGM010092645.1:0-13185 GCA_034509205.1 Ceratonia siliqua
CTTGATAATCAAGTTGCTTGGGAAACGAGCAGGATTTCACTTCCTGGAGAATAAGCTTAAGCAGTTATGGTCCCTAAAGGGCGTCATGAACATTATTGATTCGGGGAATGAATTATACTTAATTAAATTTAGCACAGAGCAAGACTATGATTTTGCACTTTCTGGAGGTCCTTGGTTGATTTTGGATCACTACCTCACTATTAGGGAATGGCAACCAAACTTGAATCCTTATGCGGCAACTATAGATAAAGTACAGTCTGGTTACGGTTTCCCAGGATAGCCATGGAGTATTATGATTGCGACGTCTTGAAAACTCTTGGCAACTGCGTAGGACGAACACTAAAAATTGACTGTAATCAAAAGGCAATTTGCAAGGCTTTGTGTTGAAGTATACCTCACCAAACCTCTTCTGGCACAACTCTATATCGATGGAATTCCATGCAAAGTGGAATATGAAGGCATCCACTTGATTTGCTTTCAGTGTGGTAAATACGGCCACTTAAAGGAGGGTTGCCCAGATAAATAACATGACAACGCAACACAGCACATGACGTTGCTTGCACAGCCACTAACTGCCGACGGTATTCCTGGTTTCACCGTCGTCGAAGCAAGCAAGTTTGGACCTTGGATGCTAGTTCAAAAACATAGGAGATTTCGACGTGATAAGGTGAGGGATCCTAGAAATCCAAATAAGGAAGGAGGAGATTTAACTGGAGAGAAAAATCAGGGATTAATTCCTAGAGCTAGAGGGTCTCACTATACTCACCTGGGGGATGAAGATATTGGTGATCTTGAGACCATTATGGCGACCCACACAGATAACTAAGGAGCCACATTTGGGAAGGAAATCTTTTGCCCAGTCCTCGACACGTGAGCCTCCAAAAAACAAGGCACAAGCCATGGGATCTAAGGAGAGGAAGGAGAATGCACCAGTAGGAGACGATGGGCCTCAGAAGGCAATTAGAGATAATAAAGGCCTTGGGCCTTGGAGCCATGTTAAGGAACTCTTAAGACAAAATAATCCAAAAGGTGTTCACGGGATCCTCCAACAGGGGTGTGGAGTACACAATGAGGAGATAGAGTGCTAGTTTGATACTTGGGCTCAAAGAGCAAGGGCTGGTATTCACCTGCAAAATGTGGACCAAGGTACTAAGGACCCAATGGACATAACCCACAACCCAAAATCCCCAGACTTAGACCAATGTGTAGGTGATATTGATGGGTTAGAGCTTATGAATGAGGAATCCCATTACCAAGGAAATATGGAGACTCACCAACAAAATCAATTGGATTGAGAAGACATGCAGATGTCTTAGGGCACAAGTATGTAATAATTGTTTTTTATGATTAATAAAATAATCACATGGAATTGTAGAGGTGCCAGGTAATGCCAAGTTTCATAGGGCTGCCAATGCAAATTCTTGGTATGTCCAAACCTGATGTTCTGGTGTTAATGGAGACGAAAGTGGATGCAAGTAGGGCGGAGGGTATTCCACTAAGGCTGAGATACAAAAATCTTGATATCTGAAGGGGATGGTTTATCTGGTGGCATTTGGCTTGCATGGAAATCCGAGGAGATGTATATGAGTGTCATTTAATTCCACGCCCAATTTATTCATGTTAGGTTCGTGAATAGGGGTGGACTGGTTCTTTACAACTATTTATGCTAGCCATTCCTTTGATACAAGAACATTGCTATGGAATGAAATCAAGAGGAAAGCCCAGAATATGACGGCCCCCTGGCTGCTTGTAGGGGACTTTAATGATTATCTTCATGCTGGTGAGAAAAAGGGGGGTTCCTGTAAATATTATGCGTTGCCAGAGGTTTGCAAACTGGATCAACGAGTGTTGTTCACTGGAGATTATATTGAAACCTTTGGATCCAAATTTACTTGGCAAGGTCCTTTGTTAAATGGGTATGACAGGATTTTTGAAAAGCTGGATCATGCCTTGTGTAACGGCTCATGGAGAGTAAGATTTGATGAAGCTAAGGCAACAATACTTCCTCGTGTTTATGCAGATCATCACCCTCTTATAATTGATTTTGAAAAACCACATTTTAGCATAATGGAGAGACTGTTCTATTTTGAGGTTGCCTGGCTCTTTCATAGAGGCTTCAGCGATATAATGGCAAGGGTTAGCTTGGCTAAGATAACTCCAGTTATTAAAGGGTATAACAAGAGTGTGTTTGGACATATTCTCAAAAAGAAACGTCGGCTTATAAACCGCATTGAAGAGGCGCAATGTGCCATGCAGAGGCATTGGAATCCTTTCCTTAACAAGCTTGAGTATAATCTGAATAAAGAGTTGCATACTAAGATCATTATCTGCAGAAGGAGGAACAAGATTCAAATGCTGAGAAACAAAATGGGTGACTAGGTCAAAGATTAGCAGGAGCATCAACAATTAGCTCTTAACTTTTATAAGATGCTGTTTGAGGACAATACTCCTCATATGCCCTGGGCAATCCACTACTCCTTTCCAGAAATAGAGATTAGTACTCTGAGGGATTTAAATAAACCCGTTCATTTTGATGAATTGTGTAGTGCTATGTTCGGTATGGGGTTGCTTAAAGCCCCGGGACCAGATGGCTTACCCGCCATATTCTACCAGTCTCAATGGAATAATGTCAGTGTTTCAATGCTCAATATGGCTAATCAAATTCTTTCTGGGGAGAGACATAGTGCAATGCTTAATAACACCCTCTTGGTACTTATAAATACATCACCAAGATTATTGTCAATATGTTAAAATCGTTACTATCGCTATTGATCTCTCCTCTTTCAGTCCAGTTTTATTCTCAAGCAATACATCGAGGATAATACTATCATTGCCCAAGAAATTATGCATTCATTAAATAAGGTCAGGGGACATCGAGGGTTCATAGCCATTAAAGTAGACTTGAAGAACGATATGACAGAATTAAATGGAAATTTATTAATGAAATATTGAGCAAAATTAACCTGTCAACTAAGCTATGAAAAGTTATTATGGATTTTGTTCAGTCAATGTCCATGAACTTGCTTTGGAATCGGGGGAAAACTAAGAGCTTTACTCGGGACCGTGGCATTCGACAAGGCGATCTCATGTCTCCTTATTTGTTTGTCCTATGCATTGATAAACTCTCGCATATTATTTCAGAAGAGGTTGAGAAGGGTTTCTAGCGACCAATGCGAGCTGGGAGAGGCGACCCTTTCATCTCTCACCTCATGTTTGCCGATGACTTATTTTTATTCACTGTAGCATCTGAAGACCAAATTCAATAGGTTCCTGGGTGTTTGAGGAAGTTTAGCAATATGTTAAGCCAAAAGGTGAGCGTTGCTAAGACCCACATCTATTTCTCAAAGAATGTTGGCTCCTCTACTCGGCAAGCCATAACATATGCCAGTGGTTTCACTATGACTAATAACATGGGTAAATACTTGGGAATGCCATTAATTCACAGTAGAGCTAACAAAGTAAACTATCAGAATTTGGTGGATAAAGTCAAAACCGCCTAGTTAGGTGGAAAACGAGTTGTTTGTCCATGGCTAGTAGACTGAATCTTGCCAAATTTGTTATTGGTGCACTCCTTACTTATGCCATGCGGCCTGCCTTTTTCCAAGGTCAATTTTGCCAAGATATTGAAAGGTTGCAACGTGATTTTATATGAGGCCATGATGAGCACACCAGGAAAGTGCATTCCGTTAAATCGGATACCTTATGTATGCTGCGATGTTGTGGTAGCCTAGGGCTGAGGAAGCTGGGGCCATGTACCAAGCCTACATAATGAAGCTGGACTAGGCTATTAAGTCGAGGCCTAACGAGCTTTGGGTGTAAACATCGAATTTTATTCAGGTAATTTTTTTTAAAATATATATATATATACACACACACACACACACACACACACATATACACACAAAAATTAGAAAATGGTTAGTGATGAGAAAGTCATACAATGAAAGATGAAAAAATTGAAAAAATAACAAAAGAAAAATAGAATTAAAAAGAAAAAAAATGAAAAGTTGAAAAACTTAGTTTAAGAGAAGAAGCTCATTTCTTATTTTTCTTCGGCCCATTCCAACATCAGCCACTACCTTGCAGCCCATTACCAAGTTCATAACCCAGTCTAGCCCACTTAAATAGATTCAACCTAACCCATTTTGCTTTCAACCTAACCCATTATCTTTTGCCTTTTCCTGAAAACCCTAGCGGCACCATTTCTATCTTCCTCTGGCAAGCCGTCCCTCACCCCTCCTCTCCATCGCATCTCTGTTACTCTCACCATTTCTCTACCCCAGGTCCCAATCTCTCTCCCTTATCTCTTCCCATTGTCACTGTAAACACCTGATTTTGTCCGGGTAAATTTTAAAATTTTCAAAAATTAACAAAAATTATGAAAAATTATGAAAATATGACAAAATAAGGAAATGTGGGAATATCGTCACGTTGTGACAGTCTCTGCGTCTACTTCCAATCCCATCGCCTCTACTTCTACTCTCATCATTTTTACTCCACGCCTTCTGCCATTCTTTCCACTTGCTCTCTACTTTTCATCACCTTGCCTTTCCACCTCTAGCTTGCTTTCACTTCAACTATTATGGAAGCATCTCATCAGCATCATCACTGCAACAACGTCCATCTTTGCTTTCCATCATCCATTGCTGCACTCAAGCTCTAATGGCACATCACCATTAAAGAAAGCTCGTC
The DNA here is from genome assembly GCA_034509205.1 of Ceratonia siliqua. Classification (NCBI taxonomy): domain Eukaryota; kingdom Viridiplantae; phylum Streptophyta; class Magnoliopsida; order Fabales; family Fabaceae; genus Ceratonia; species Ceratonia siliqua. Next base: position 4,693 of record JASKGM010092645.1, read on the forward strand.
TAATGAGGGCTATAAAAGATAGATCTGGACAAAACAGAAGTAAAGGACCTGAGAAGTGAAAGTTGAGAAAGGAGATAAAAAAAAAAGGAGAAGAAATCGAGACTGAAGGAAAGGTGAATAAAAAAAAAAAACCGTGGTTGAAAAAGGAGTTTTTCGTCTTTGGGCTTCCTGAAGGTAAGGTATTTCCTTTTCCCATTTATGTAAGAGATTGATTCTAATGTTTTTTTTAGAGTTGTGATGAATAGTGATACCCTTTGTACCCAAATGATTTACAAGCAGATGGGTGCTTCATCGTCTCTGATGTTGATTAAATGTGATTTTTGAAATCCTATTTTGTTTCATGATCATTGGCTTTAAAACTCTTTGATTTGATATATGAACCCAAATGAAAATTGTTTTGGTTTGATGGTGGGTGATTTCACTCGTGGGTTTATGAGCTGCAATTTTGAAATTAATCCTTATTACTGATATGATTTGATTCTGAATTACTAGGTCATGAATTTGCTGTTTCAAAAATTGATTTCAATCATGAAGTTCATTATTTTAACTCAATCATTGATCTTGATTATGGATTCTCAAATCTACTCGATTTAAAATTAATCCCTTCTTCGATTCTTACCCTATTTCAACTCGGTTCAAATATGATTTGTTTTTGCTTTAAAATTATTGAGGCGAACCTTGTCCGATAGACATTTTATGGTCAGTTGGAAACAATAAACCCATTCTAGCTCCTGAGCCCAGTGCATTATTCCATGTTTCTCCCTGTACATGTTTTTGTTTTTTTACCTCCCATATATTCTATGATGTTCTGAAATGTTGGTTGATGTAAGATATTTATTATGATTCATCTTTGGTAATTATTTGTGAGAGTCTAAATTTACATTAGAAATCGGTGAATGATTTATATGTGAATTTACTTCTTCCTTAGATGTTTTATTATGTGATCATGGTATTTTTTTTTTATTAGTTTCACTGTTGTTTGAATTGCCCAGCTAGCTAAATTTTCATTTTTCTTTTAGGGCATATTGATTTTCGTTTAGTATCCAATGTACCTAATCTCAAAAGAAAGTAGGATAGAATAAATTTAGAAAAAAAAAAAACTCTATGAGGCTTCAAAGGTTAGATGGGGCAGGTTCATAGTTTGAAAAGTATAAATTATGCAAGGTTTCAAAGGTCCAAACTGCCAAAAATGGTTCAAGAAACATGTTGAAAAGCTTTTGAAATATTTACAAGGTTGAGAAATTAAAACCCAATGCATGCTTCAAGGGTTTCAAAGGCTCAATGGATTTATTTTCTAAACAAAGATCCAAAGGCACATGACTTTTGAGGAAATGGATTCAAGGCCTAAAACTCTTTTAATAAAAATTCAAATTTTGGAAGTCCATGAAATAGTTTTAGGTATCACATCCTTCAAAACATTTGGGTTCCAAAGACTCATTAAACTAGTAGGAATATGATCTCATTTGGGATCCAATGCCCAATTTTGTTCTTAAGAGATTCATTTAATGGACTTTTCTTAAAATGATTTCAAAGGCCAATATTCTTCAAAATGACTCCAATGGTCCAATTAAATATTTTCAAAATGGGTTTCAAAAAAAGTCCAATACACATTTAGATTACTTTTCAAAAATTTTGTTTTTGACCTGAGAAAGTTATAATCTTGTTTTGGCCCCGATATTTTTTAGCATTTTGATTTTGGTCTTAATATTTTAAAATTTGTATTTTTTTACACCAATTTTTTTTTTGAATTTTCATTTGAACCTCAAACATTTTTTTATACATCAATTCTGTCATATTTGGAATCCAATTTGAGTTAATGGATTTATATAACTTTCTTTTTAGACATCATGTGGGGAATTATTTTTTCATTTTGTCAAGCTTTATGTGGGAATTTATTTTCTCATATTGTTTTATTTTTATAAATATTATGTGGATAATTGTTCTTTTATTTTGTTAAATTTTATGTGAAATTTTATTTTTTTGTATTGTCTTATTTTTATAAACATTATGTGGAGAATTGTTTTCTCATTTTTTAAGCTTTATGTGGAATTGCATTTTTTCATATTTTCTTCATAAACATTATGTGGAGAATTATTCTCCTATTTTATCAAACTTTTTATGAAAATTTATTTTCCTATATGGTCTTAATTCATCCATAGATTTTGAGTAGGGGTTTATTATCCCACATTATTATCTAAATCATTTTTTGCCTTGAGAAGAAATTGTGTGTCTTCCCTAGGCACAATATTAACAAATACTTTTAAACTACGTTGACATTGATCTACGTAGGCATTTACACAGTAAAATATGTCTAATTCTTTCATTTTTATCATATTAATAAATATGGGGTATTTAAAATACAATGAATTTATGCACAAATTATTTAGGGTAATCATTCTTAAGAATGAAAGCTGTGAGGTGCCTAATACCTTCTTCATGTACTTAAACTCCTGAACATTTCCTCTAGTTCTAAGGGCTAATTTTTCTTTTCTATTTTAAGGATTCTAATTATTTTTTTAATTAATTTGTGGCGACTATATTTTTTTATGCATTTTTTCTTACGTGCCTCGAAATTCATAAAATGATGGCTTTTCAACGATCGTCATATTGTGACAGTGATGGAATTATGGGAGAGGCCTTGACTAAAAGTTTTCTATTAAGGTTAAAAGTACTGACTCTTTTTGGGTACGTAGGCACTTACACAGTAAGATAGGTTTAATTTTTTAATTTTTATCATATTAATAAATATGGGGTTTTTAAAATACAATGAATTTAGGCACAAATGATTTAGGGTAATCATTCTTAAGAATGAAAACTGTGATGTGCCTAACACCTTCTTCATGCGTACTTAAACTCCCGAACTTTTCCTTTAATTCTAAAGGTCAATTTTTCTCTTATATTTGAAGGATTCTAATTATTTTCCTAATTAATTGGTGGCGACTCTATTTTTCTATGTGTTTTTCCTTACGCGCCTCAAATTTCATAAAATAATGGCTTTTCAACGATCATCATATTGTGACAATGAGTGCACATGCTCCATGGGAATTATGGGAGAAGCCTTGACTAAAAGTTTTCTATTAAGGTTAAGAGTACTGACTCTTTAATTTGGAAGGCAATTGGAAATATTTGGCAAAATTTACTTAATAATCAAGGGTGGTGTGTGGGGAATAGTAATTCGATCCGCTTTTGGATAGACCCTTGGGTGGATGGAGGAGGATGTTAATTGAGAAAGTTTATTTTTCAATCCCAAATAATGTTGACTGATCATGTTGCCGACTTAACTTTAAAGCCCGAAGACTAGAATTGGGTGAAACTTGAGGCGTATCTCCTTGAAGACATCAGAGCCAAAATTCATGCTATTATTCCCCCAGACCCAAACACTGATGAAGATGGTGTCCCATGGCTGGGAAATAGTTTTGGTGATTTTTTTGTTACTAGCGCGTGTAAGGGCATCATGGAGAAAAATGGAAACCACAATTAGCACTTTAGAACAAGGTTTGGAAGTGGGATGGGCCAAAACGAATTAGAATGTTTATGTGGCAACTGGCCCATAAGAGCTTACTCACTAAGGAGAAATGTAAGTAAAATGATTTATATGGCAATTGTGTGGCTTGTGAAGGGGTGTATGAGACTGTACCACATGCCATGTGAGACTGCTGTTTTGCTTGGAGAATTTGGATCCAGTTTGTGAAACCCTCTATGCGAACTCGATTCTTTACGTGGGACCTATGCTAGTGGATTGATAACCTGTCCCAAAGTTTGGGAAATGCGAAAAAGCCTTGGAAGTTAGTATAGGTAGTCACAACTTGGATGATTTGGAAATGGTGGAGCTTAACTCTCTTTGCCAATAATTTCAATGGACCAACAAACCCGTGTAAGGTGATTCTTAACTTCATTGAGTCCTGTGATGTTCATGGTGATTCTCCTGAGGGTGGCCAAGTAAGTTGGACAAAACCGAATGTGGGTTAGGTCAAACTAAACTTAGACGGTGCTTCAAAAGGCAATCTTAGAGACCAGGAGAATAGGTACCATTACTACTTTCTGTGCAGAGCGCTGGGGTATTCTGGAGAAGTTGGAAATAGAGTGAAGACTGTGGTTTAAGAAGGTTATTATGAAGAGTGACTATTTAACTGCAGTGAAAGTCTTAACTGGTAATCGTAATTTTAGGAGTACGTATGTACAACTGGAGAATAAGATCTCACACCTCCTCACTCGAGACTGGCATATTAAAGTTTAGCATTTTGTTAAAAGTGGGAATACCCGTGTGAACTGGCAAGCTAACTTTAGTATTTCTCAAGACATGGGAGTGACTCACCTCTCCACTCCCTTGTCGACTTTACTTAGCTTATTAGTCGATGATGTTAGGGATTTGTTTGCTCTTTGGTAGTGTCTTATAGTTTTTTCTATTTTTTGGGCATTTAGCCTTGGTTCTTACCCAAAAAAAAAAAACAAATAATTCAAATTCCACCAAAATTAATAGGATTTCACTATCAATAATTCATTTGATAGCAAAATGAAACATTAGAATTTAGAACATGATATTATTGTAAAATTGATAATTAAATTGAGTTATATCAGTTTAAAATATAATACAAACAATGAAATTTAGTTTAATGCTATTAAAATTTAGTTCCAAGCACAAAAATTAATTAAGCAAAAGACTTTTAATTAAATTTATTAATAAGAATTTAATTCAATTCTTGATATATTTAGTTCCAAACAAACTATAAGAAAATTAAGATGTTTATTTAACAACCTTTACCTTAAAGCCTTAAATTATAATACAACACTTATTTGTTAGTTTCAAGGTTTCACAACCTAAATTATAAAGTGTTTTTAAATGACGTCTCACAAGTTTATAAAAATACAAAAAAATTTATGATACACCAAATTAATTTCTCATGATATAAAGTGTAGCAAATTGGTTAAAAAGAAATAGATTACATGCTGAGCCTCAAACAAGACAAAGGAGAGTTAACTTGGTGCCCATGTTAAAAAGTCAAAGATATAGGCATGCTGGAAATCTAAAGTGTCTAAGCCAAGTTTACATAGGAAAGTCAAAACATTTTAAATGAAAGGCGTTTTCTATCCTATTCATAAGTACTGTTATTTTATGAGTAATTTTTTATTTTTTTTATTTCTTACAATTTATTAAAATATTACTCATGTAGTAGTAATACTCATTAATAACGTAGAAAACACCTAAATGAAAAAGTATTATTACATGTTGGGAGCAAATAGGCCTTTGTTATACCTGAAGTAGTCATACAATTCTTATTATTTTATTTTGTTTTTTTATAATTGTTGAGAAATAATTTAAAAGAATCTAAAAAAATTTTGAAAAAAAGTTAAAAAAATAAATTTTTTTTTACTTTTTCTTTGTTTTCTTTGTTTTTTTATTTATTTTTGGATATTTGTGTTATGAAATTTTTTTAAATTTTTTCTTAAAATAATTATAAAATTATAAACAAAATTAAAAATCTACTCCGAAGTAAGCAAATATGACATTCAAGAAGAAAGAAAAAAGTCACATGGGCATAAGTAAAAGAGTACAAGAATAAGACAAAACACTAAGCAAATTGTGAAGGTAGCAGCGAGTGATGGAAGCATTAATGGAGAAGCATCAACATGTAGGCATCATTTGACTTCATCCTCACATCTGAAGAGAATTTCTCAACATCAGTATGCTAGTGATTGATGGGGTAGCCCCATTAAATTGGTCTATGAAAGATGCATCCACCCTCTTGTTGCATGTGGCATTATTTTGGTTTAAACTCTGCCCCAAGGAACTAGTGACTCCATTAGAAGAAACCGGTGAATTTACATAATTGAAAGTGCAATTCATGTTTAAGTTGTAATCTTGCTTATGTAGTTCCCAGTTTTGCCGTAGTGTATAACTTGAAACCTGAACGACATTCCCAATTAAGCCTTCTTGGCCTTGTAGTTCAAATTAGATAACTGAACTACCCTAACAGCTTTCATTACATCGAGTGTAATCCAACAAATTAGAAGAACCACAAATGCCAATATCAAAAGATTCTGACTTCTGAGGTGCAGCTTTGAGAGAAGATTGATTTGTAAATGCTCCTATATTATGTGATTGTTGTGATTTTCCTTGTAACATTAAATGATTACTTGGGACGCTAGGCACAAAATTATTTGCACTACCAACAGCAGCTCCACTGTTTAGGAAGCCAGTAGCAACTGCAAAACCACTTGAACCATCAATTGGACTTACCTGCCTAATACCAGTAGTACAGTTGCTCTATTGAGACTGGCTAAGCTCTACTGATGTTGGAATGCCCTGAAATAAACTTGAGCTTTGGTTTGCAGGCAAGATGAAAGGCTGAAGATTTTCAAGTGTGTTTATGGAGTTGCTCATGTTTTGAGACTGACCTGGCCAGATCAGTCCAGAAGAACCAATTCCTCTCATGTTCAAGCCAGCTGGGGAGTTCAGTCTACTAAAAATTCCACTAGATGCAAATGATGATGACAGCCTTCCTGAACTAGACAAGGTGCAAAACTCTCCATATCCCTCTAACGAACCCATCCGCAAGTACGAGGAATCATTAATACCCATTGCAGCAACGATGTTAGCTTGTTGAGTTGCCCTTTCAGATAGAGTCTATATTTCTGTAATAAATAATGAGTGAGCTGAAGCTCAATCATTTGATTCATATCAATATAGGCTATTGAATTTACATAAAATCCTATTGTCATAAGCCTTGAGCTACCCCAAAGATATACAGGACTCTGGCACACTAGTCTATTGCTAACAAAGTTGACAAACTATTATAGGTATGAAGTTGCACAACCTTGTCTTTGATGAAGGACAAGACTTGAATAAGGAAGCAATAGTCAAAGTTGATCCATCAACCAAGTTATGATCTGTGAAACTTGGAAATATGTGTTTTAGTCAAGGATGCCTCAAATAACAAGCAGTTCTTGGGATTTGAACCATCATACATTAAAAGTCTACATAATTAGAGGAAAGATCTATACTTTTACACTAGACAGATTCTTTAATAGAATCTGAAGTTCTTATTACATGTTTTAACAGAGTTGTTAATTCATTGTAAAAAACTTTCAGCTCTTCAAGTTTTCATTATCCGATTGTCATAAAAGCATCAGTTTTTAAAAGATATTTCATCACATAATGTCAAACAAAAAAGTAATTAGAACAACTATCATAACAGAGAATATAGAATGTATACCTGTAGATGGCTAGCCACATTTTCCCTTGTAAGCCCTTCGACATTCATCAGGTCAAGAATTTTCTTCGGAACAGCCTCTGCAATAACAGGTGAAGAAACCTAGTACTAGTAATTATCATATCCTTATTAAAGAGATCAAACTGTTAATTTTAATTTCTGAGTGCCATGTTTTCGAGTCAAACAAAATGGGAAAGCAATAAACTGTTAATTTTAATTCCTTGTCACATAAACTCACTTTCAAGGCTTCTTCTGTGTTGATGGGTCCTCATTCTCTTGTACATTCTCTTTATCTTCCTCTTCCTCACTTTCGTCGTTGTCGTTATTTTCATCCACCAAAGTACCTCTTTGTTCCATTACAGATGTCATTGCGTCTTGGTATTTGATATGGGATAAGTATTGTTAGTCTCACATCGCTGGTGGTGAGTAACATGGGATTTATAATACTTCAGGCACCTGCTAGCATTTTAGGGTGAGTTTTTCGTAACAAGCTGTAACATTGCTCCTCCAGAATCATTTTAAGCCAGAATCAAAAGCCCAGATGAGAAACAAAGCACTAAAGCAGATATCACAATTCCCAGAGCAAAGCTCCAATTTTGACAATAGAAACTCTGTTTTCAGGGCCTTTCTCACAACGTAGGCAATTCTTACTAAGAGCCAGAGCAAGACACTGCGTAAGAAGAATTTAAATTGAAATAGAAACCCAGGAAAGGGGTTAGAGAGAAGAGGAGGAGGAAGGGGGAGAGAGAACGTGGAAAGTAACTAAAGCTGTACCCCACAGTTCATATGTGCCTCCATTAATCACATAATTTAAGAAAATAACCTAAATCATGCCTATGATAAAAGTGTTTTGTATGTTACGATGATCATTTTAGGATTATTAAAGTTTTTGATGACTGTTAAATTTTTCTTAAATTGTAAGTAATTACCGAAACTTTATAGTCAACTCTGGAAACAATTCTGTTAAATTGCTTTGAAAATCCCATCCAGAATCTGAGTATTATTTTGACATTAAATGCATTCAGTGTATAAGCTCTCTTTGCACGGAAAATATTAAAATTTTTTTTAAAAAATATTTTTTTAATTACTCTTTTTATTTTAAATTATTTATTATTTTATAAATTTTATTTTATTTTAAATTATTTATCGTTTCACATCATCTATAAAATATTAATTATTATTTTTTAATATTACTCTTATTTATTGTTATCTTTAATAAAATAATAATAAGAGTTTAAATTAATTTTAATAAGAATAATTTAGTCAAGTATAATTAATTTTT
>JASKGM010092667.1:0-13182 GCA_034509205.1 Ceratonia siliqua
TTATTTATATAAGTCACATTTTGGCCCCTATTCATTTCAAATCCCTTTATCACCCCATTGCTTTTATAAATTCCATATATTCAAGCGTTTAATGAACTTTCAGTAGAAGTTTATCTTCTCCGAAGTTTAGTTTTTCATGGGCTTTCAGTGGAATTTCATTTTCCCAAAGTCTCAATTCTGACAGGCATTTAGTGGAGGCACGTTCTCTCTAATGTCATAAATCACTATCCAGGCTCTAAGTAGAAATTTAATTTCCCCTAAACATCCTAATATCTTTTCGTTTAAATTAAATTAATAAAATATTTTGAACTACATTGACCTTGATCCCTTTCGGGGTACGTAGGCACTTACTTGGTAAGACAAGTCTATTTATTTATTTCTTCCATTTTTTTCATTATTATTTTATTAATAAATGGGGTAATTTCAAATAAATTAAAATAATTAAGTACAAACAATTTAGGATAACCATCCTTAGGGATGGATGTTGTAGGGTGCCTAACACCTTCCCTATGCGTAATTAGACTCCCGAACCCTTCCTCTGGTTCCGAAGACCAGTTTTCCTTTCTTTTTTTAAGGATCCCAATTATCCTTCTAATTAATTGGTGGCGACTCCCATTTGCTCTGTGTTTTTCCTCACGCGCCTCAAAGTCATAAGGCGATGGCTTTTTCACCGGCCGTCACGTTGTGACAGTCCCCAAAAAATATTTCAAGTGGCCTAAGTCTTTTGTCTAAAATTTAGATTGGAGGAAGCTTTTAAGTGCATCGATGCCACTCTTATCATTCCCAATAATAATGTTATCCACATATACCCCCATCATGATACACTAAGCATTGGAGTGTCGATAGAACATTAAATAATCATAACTGCTCCTGTATAGACCAAACTCAAGAACTACCTTACTCAACCTCCTAAACCATGCTCGAAGTGATTGTTTCAGTCTATACAAAGATTTGTGTAATTGATATACTTTACCAATCTCCACTTGAGCAACAAACCCAAGTGGTTGCTCCATATAAACTTCCTCATAGAGATCACCATGCAGAAAGGCATTCTTAACATTTAATTAATGACAAGGCTAGTGACAGGCAGCAGTCAAAGAAATAAACAGACGAACAGAGGCTAATTTGGCAACCGAAGGAAATGTCTTAGAGTAATTAATGCCATAAGTTTGAGTATATCCTTTAGCCATGAGATGGGCTTTGAGATGAGTAACGGAATCATTCAGATTAATCTTGACTCTATATACCCACTTGCACCCCACAACTTACTTGCTAGAAAGGAGAAGGAGAAAATCCCAAGTAAGACTCTGGTCAAGGGCAGACAGTTCTTCCTTTAGAGTAGAGGTCCAACCATTATGAGCAAGATCATTATGCACAGTTTTAGAGATAGGGACAACATCAAGGGAGGCAATAAATAAATGAGAAGTAGAAGACAACTAGTAATAGCTAATTAAGGAAAAAATGGGATAGGTACAAGAGGGTTTACTTTCCAAAAGGCTATGGGGAAGTCTAAACTCGGGTCTGGAGATGAGGATGGTAGTAATGATTGGGATTCAAGAGTCTTAGGTGACACAGCCAGGACATCCTATAGTGCAAGGGTTTGGGAAGGTGTAGAAGGGCAAGGACGATGCGAATATACATGAGTAACGAGGGGACAAAGGGTAGGGGTCTCAGAAGTAGGCTCAATGGGCTGGACCTGAGAGACCAAGAAGTCATCAATGGAGGCATAAGAGATAGGCTGGTTAGGCTGAAAGGGAGTAAACTCAAAGAACATAACATCGACAGAGACAACATAACGATCGAAGTCAGGAAAGAAACAACGATACTCCTTCTGAGGTCGAGAATACCTAAGAGAAATACTCTTTAAGGAATGGGGATCTAGCTTAGACACCCGAGGATGCACATCATGAACAAAGCAAGTATAGCCAAAGATACGAGGAGGACGCAAAAATGAAGAGTGAGACGGATGTAAAACAAAGTAGAGGGATTGACCACCCAGTACTGAGGAGTTTAAACGATTAATTAAAAACAAGCAGTAGAGACAGCATTGGCCTAAAAATTTTTAGGAACATTCATACGAAACAAAAGAGCACAGGCAACCTCCATTAAATGTCTATTTTTCCGTTCAACCACCTCAGTTTGTTAAGGGATAACACTACAGGAGGACTGATGTAAAATACTATGCTGAGTAAGAAATGAAGTAATGGAAGAGGAAAAGTACTCCTTAGCATTATCACTATGCAATATCTTAAGCGAAGTATTAAATTGTGTTTTTATTTCAAAATGAAGGTAGAAAATACTAAAAAAAACTTCAGAACGATTCTTTATTAAATAAAGCCAAGTGGCACAAGAGTAATCATCAACAAAAGTGACAAAGTATCTAAATCTAGTTTGGGACACAACTAGACAAAGATCCAAAATATTTGAATGAACAACATCAAAGGGAGCTAATGCTTGTTTATTGACACAAATAGGAAAAGAATGATGGCACTATTTAGCAAACTATAAGACTCACATTCTAACTGGAACACTGACTCAACACTTGGACATAATTTCTTCAAAACTAGAAGCGAGGGATGACTAAAAAGACAATGAGGTCCAAGGGTGATGTGGTGCTAAAGCAGGCTATGGAGGAAGGTTTGGAATATGGCGAGCACTCTAGAATGTAGAGGCCGTTTGATTCCCGACCTCTACCAATAATCCTCCTCGTCCTAAGATCCTAAAATACACAATGGTAAGGGAAAAATTCAAAACTACATTGAAGTGATCAAGTGAGCTTACGTACAAAAATCAAATTGAAAGGAAATTTAGAAAGGTAAAACACAGTTGATAAAGGGATGAAAGATGAGAGATTAGGTGTACCCCTCCCAAGAACTAGGGCGGATGAACAATCTGCCAAAGTGACATTAGGCAAGTGGAACAAAGGAGAGAACAAACTCAGAATACCTATATCTCCAGTCATATGATCAATGGCACCTGAGTCAATCACCCAATTGTTGATAGTAGAGGAGAGACACTTAGTAGAGGTACTTGTCTGAGCCACAGTTATGGAAGATTGTGCAGAGGATTAAGCTGCCTGGAACTAAGTGAATTAAGCATACTCATCAGCAGTCAAGGTAAAGGTCTTAGGTTTGCTTCCTAGTTGAGGATATGAGACAATTGTATTAGCCCCCTGCTGCTGCTTAGTAAGAAGTTTGGGGCAATTACGCTTGAAGTGATATAGTTCTTTACAATAGTTACACGTCAAAGTTCCTTGGATACTAGAGTCTCTTCCACCATTCTGGCCACCTAGGGAACCACAGCGACCACCTTGGAAACCATGAGGGTTACTAATCCCTAAGAAAGTAGATGTTTCATCTGGACTATGCACATTCTTAGAGGATTCTCTATTTGTCCGGAGTTGGCGAAAGTATACATCTTGTAATTGCAGTTTGTCAGACCTAATCAGAATCTGGGATTGAGCGGCACTATACTCACCATGGAGGCTAGTAAGAAAGCCAATAGTCGCCATCTACTCATGCTGTTCCTGTATTTTCCAAACATCACTAGTTATCAGGAGAAGAGTATTGAGTTCCTTATAAACTTTCTTATACTGGGTGAAGTGATATGTTAAGGAGGTATCTTTCTGATTGACTCTGTAAAAGTTTTGAAGAATATAAAAAATATGAGTCAAATCCTCATTGCCAGAGTACAATGACGCCAAATAGTCCTAAAGATATTTAACTGTATCACAATGAGTAGTAATATCCTCAACACGGGCTTCCAAAATCTGTTGGACCATGCCATAAAGGCACTTATCCCCTCAACTCCATTTCTTCTTGGAAGCTTCATCTTGTGGGATAGGACTAGTCAAATGCTCCTTCATCTCCACACCATACATGAACATTTTGATCGCTTTGTTCATTTGGGCATAATTACGATGACCCTCTAATTTCTATCTATGATTTTAGTAGGTGCTGGAATTAATTCGGACACCAATCGCTTATTATCACTTGAGCTAGAAACAACTTGACTACTTTTTGACTGTGCATTAACCATGAGTACAAAAGACAAAGCCCAAGAAAATAGGCCTTACTAAAATTTAAACACCAAACAAAGCAAATACTCTAAATAGTAAGATCAAATGAGAAATAAAGGCTCAAATCATCCAAAGAAGCATCAAAATGGCTGTAAATTTGAACAATCACACCTGAATCACGTACTCAATAGCTGTGAAGTATTGTATACTGGTCACAGGAACTCTGGAAACCCAAGAAACGACTGGCAACGTTCGAATAACACTAGATCAAGTCAAATGTGTGCAAAAAATGCAACAAAACATCCATAATCACATCAGATCAAGTATAGCAGAGCTAAAAAAAAGGAACCTAGTCAGGCACCGTCATCGCTGGTCAAGTCTGTTATGTCAAAAAGGTTGTCTAGCTGCTGACGATCTTCGCCCAGCCATTACCAAGTCAAAATGACAGCCACAACAGCACGCAGTTTTCACCCACACAGTTCCAGATTATGCTTAATACATGGCAGTAGTTGTATGGACCATGTCAGTAAAAGAGACGCCGGTCAGAGAGTTGTTGGTCACCAGGGGAAGGGGACACTGATCAACAAGGAAGGACTAGAATCTTGGTCATTGAGTGGAGGAACAAGGTAATTTAGGAAATTGTGAAAGTAAGGAATTTAAGAGTAAGAAATTTTTTTAGAAAAATAGCTCTGATACCACGTAACAGAGTAAAAGAGTGAAGAGAAGAGAATATAAGAAAGAATGGAATCACTGACTTGACTTGTCAGGATCCCTATGTGTCATTTATAATATAATATTAGGTTACACAATACTAAAGGCCTAAGTTTACTAGGGAAACACAAGATACCTAATACCATAAGAAAGCATACATAATAACTATTAACACTTCCCTTCCCTTTCCCTCTTCTAACTCTCAAGGAAATTGATCTTCTAAAATACTTAATGAGTAAAGTTCAAAGAGAAATAGGAATAAGAGAAGAGTGAGTGTGATTTAGTTGAACCTATCTCTCTTCAAACTTCAACCATGAACTTCCGAGGGATTCAAATCCAAGCTCTCAAGCATGTTCTTATATATGTACAAAACTACATTATATATCGTCTAAAAAAAAATTCCTCTATAAGTATGTAGGTGAAAGATGCAACATGGGGTTTCTTTGTCTTATTCATATATATTCTTATGAGTTCTATACTTGAGTTGACAATTTCTTTGTTACACGAAGTACGCGTAACCTTTATCTATTGTCATATGAGTATAACGATCGTTTTCATATTTTTTGGAATTATGAAGTTCTATCATTAATTGTACTAGTTGTCATATTAGATAAGATTAAAAAACTCTTAGGATGTCCCACTATAAATAAGAAGACTCTCCCCATTCTTTATATATGTATAATTTCAACCCTATTTTTATGTTGTTGGTTTTCACCTTTGAAAAACTTTATTAATTCAATCATCAAAATACATCTTGAAATCCCAGCTCTATCACGACTTTAACCCTTATCTTTAGGACATTGTCATAGAAGCCCTCAACACTTCACTTGAAAATAGAAGACCTCATCAGCTGCAAATAAAATAATAACACAAGGCCTTAAAGTGAATAGAAATTAGTGATAGCCCAAATACAACTAAAGATCATGTTGGAGGACAAAGATAATAATGTGTTTTGGTGATATGGTGGAAAGAATACAAATTACGCAGTTCAATTGTTTGAATCAAATAGAGACTTCAAACCAATGGATTTCATAAAGAACGGCCACAGAAGGTTTGTTTATTGCTTTCCATGATAATGGCCAACTTTGACGTATAGAAAATTGAATTGTCCTTATGTTGCTATGACCATAATTGAAATCCTGAAGACTTGAATCCATCGGCACCTAAGAAGTCGAAGATAGCTATGGTGACTCCACAAATCCAAGGTCACATATCGCATATGGCGGGAGGGAGGAAAACTCAAAACTAGGAAGAAAATTTCTTTATGATTGATTGCTTAGTACTGATTTTTGGACCTTGTTTTAGTGTTGATTTTTTGAAGGATTAAGTCTCTGTTAATGTGAATTTTATACTAATGAACATTTCAATTTATTGTAGAAGAAGAAATAGATAATTAGGGATAGTAGAAGTGAGGAAGTTAATTAAAAGAAGAAAAAGAGGAAGAAGAGGATACAAAAGAGATACTGAGGGCAGCATAGAGAGAACAAAGAAGAAAGAGAAGAAAAGAGAGAGAAGAAAAGGAAAAAAGAAAAGAAAAGGATGAATCAATAAACAAAACCAAATAAGCATTTAATAGTATTAATTTGGCACATTAGTTCTACAATAGCAATTTTTTGTTAGTAATATTAACAGTTTTATTTAAAAAAAATAATGATGCTTTGTAAATTAAAGGATTAAAGTTGAAACCAAAAATTAAGAAACAAAAAGTATCTTTTTACCTTTTAAAAATATGAGTATTGCTATTTAATTATCAACTCAAAGTGTATATGTTGATGCTGCTAAAATTTGAAACATTTAAAATAATTTAAAATATTATATTGTATTTAATATGAATATATAAGAATGGGGACCTCTCTAGGATGTTCTAGAGAACTAAGGAAGAATGGAAGGTTGTCCGATGAGAGAGAGATAAGAAACAAGACTGAGAGGAAGATTTTGGGAGAAAGGAAAATTTTTTAGAGGGAGGAATATGGAATTGTAGTGGGATGGGTATTTGTTAAATTAATTATTTAGATTTAATAGTTTTCTCTTGTTTTGGCCGGTCTAAACCGGTTCAACCTCTTATCTGTATTTCTTGG
Organism: Ceratonia siliqua; assembly: GCA_034509205.1. NCBI lineage: Eukaryota > Viridiplantae > Streptophyta > Magnoliopsida > Fabales > Fabaceae > Ceratonia > Ceratonia siliqua. Next base: position 6,808 of record JASKGM010092667.1, read on the forward strand.
TTGATTGGACATATCACTTTAGGGCCTTGATCCTACTAGGTCAACCATTTGTGAAGAGCTAGGACTTAAAAATTTAACAATATTTTAAAACTTATTCTAGAGATTGATCGGGGAGGACCCTGTTGGGTCACTGGTCAACCGTCTAATCCGTTAAACATCTCAAAAATTTATACTTCATTATTGTCTTTATAATCGACCTTGCTAGTTTTTCCAAAATTGCTTTGGATCTTGGGTATTAAACAGATTTATCAATTTCCTCTGGTTCTGCCTGGTCCAAATTAGTTCAACCTCTTATTTGGGTTTCTGGGATGACCCTGAAAAATTACTCTAGGTCCCCTATCCAACTGGGTTGATATTACTTGAGGAGTTGATATTTAAAAACATTGACAATGTATTAAAACATATTCCAAAGATTGACTTAGAAGACCCTGTTGAGTCATGGGTAAACCAAGTCAACCATCCGTGAAGTGCTCAAACTTAAGACATTGATAACGTGTTAAAACTCATTCTAGAGATTGACCCAAGAGACCTTATTGGGTCACAAGTTAACTGCCAAATTTGGTTCTTTCTTTCCTTCTTAGTGAAAATTTGCCAGGGAATGAAACTCCCTCGCTAATTTTTTTGAAAAATTTGCTATTTTCTTTCTCTCTTAGTGATATTCTGCAAAGGAATAGCAAAGGAATGCATTTCTCTCACTAATTTTCATGAAAATTTGGCTTTTTTCTGCTTTTAATGAAAATTTACAAGAGAATGGCAAGGGAATGCATTTCCCTTGCCGATTTTCAAAAAAATTTGACTATTTCTTTCGCTTCCTATAAAAGTTTTTCCAAAATCTACAAGGGAATCAAGACCCCTCACAAACTTGCAATGGATATGTGAGCATAGATCTATAATGGATCTATTGGGGAACTTTGATTCCCTCACAGATTTTGGGAAGCTCAAAATAAATTTCTCAAAATCTGCGAGGCAATTAGGATCCTTAGCAGATTTGTGAGGGATCTGTGAAGGAACTCTAATTCCCTCACAGATTTTGAAAATTTCAGAATAAATTTCTAAAAATTTGTGAGGGAATTAGGATCCTCGCATATCCTACAAGGGATCTTCAACCCCATGCAATTACCTCGCAAATCCCCTAGAATTTGATATGATCAAAAATTTGTGAGGGATTTGGTGTTCCCTCCCAAATTTCCCTTGCCAATTCGCTTTTTTGTTGTTGTTGCTGAATTATATGGACTTTGACCCCTTTTCAGGGTACATAAACCCTAAGCTTTTATCATAGTCAAGTTCAAATCTCATCTCATTGCATTTGCTTGATTGCATGGAATCATTTTTATATATTTATTTACTTTATTTATTTTTTGAAAATTGTGGTTGATAAGATAACATTCATATTATTAAGGTCGTATGTTTGTTTGCACAACTAACGAGGGTAATTGTTTTTACAACATATGTTGTAGGGTGACAAACACCTTCTCCACATATAATTAGACTCTCAAACCCAAATTTTTTATTTTTAGAACATTGCTTTGATTTTTAAAGTATAAAGGATTTTTTTCTAATATTTTCCTTTTTAAAGTAAAAGTAATTTTAGGTGGCCTCACTCCATCACCATTTTTAATTTAAATTGGATTTTCAAATTCTTCATTTTATAAGAATTTCATTGGCTTAGTAGTTTCCCATATTCCTAGCTATTGGGAGCAATCAACCCGATCATTTTTCAAAAACTTATCGGTCAATGATTTCAATAGAATTAGCCTGTTCTTACCGGTTTATTCTAGTTTGATTACTAAGTTAGGTCTTAGTGATGAATCGGATTGTACACCTAGCCGATCTTAAGGACATATGATGCTGCAAGATTTGAAGGGCCTTTCTCGTGATATCAATGAAAAGGATTAGTTGGCACTTAAAAAACGTGTTTGGTAAAAACTAGCTTATCTTACAGAAATATTAGAGCATTCTCACTGAAAAAAATATCAAAATATTATTTTAAATTGCAATATTATTATTTTTAAATACTACTACTTTTAAAAATAGTCATAGTGGGATAAAAAAATAATACTATTTCGTAGAGGAACCCATCACTGATATTAGAAACAAAATTAAATAGAGTTAGTGTGTCTTTTAGATAATTGGGGGTAATGAAACCCCCCTCTCTCTCTCTCTCTCTCTCTCTCTATATATATATATGTATATATATATATATATATATATATATATATATATATTTATTTATTTATTTATTGGTCTCTTGTTGTCCATACGGCAAAGCAGTGTCGAGTAATACTGCCAAACTGTTTAGCTCGGTCTGACTCGTTTATTAAACGAGCCATCATATTAATATTATACCCACTCATAATTACTCGTAGGCTAATTTTTTTACATTTATTTCTTTTATTTATATAAAATTAACTTTATAAACATAAAATTAAATTCAAAATATAATAAATTTTTATAAAAACAGTATAACTTAATAGTTACTCATTTTGTTTTAAAATGATAGTCATTTTTAGAGTTTTAGTTTGTTTCAAATTATCTGTCATTTTATATTACCAATGTAGTATTAATTATTGTTTTTCTAATTTTATCCTTATTTATTGTTATCTTCAATAAAGTAACAAGTTTAAATTGACTTTAATAAATGTAAGTGAATTCAATACAATTATTTTTTTATTAAAATTGAGACTATTCAATAACTTCTTTAATCCTTGTGTCATTACCTTAAACATCAAATAAAAAGAAAAAGAGGGACTATATTATATTATAATTTAAGACTTTAGGGTAGTTTTTGTTAAGTAAATATCTTAATTTTCTAAGAATATGTTTAGTACAAATATATCAATAATTCAATTGAATTCTTTTATTTAATTAAATTTTGTACTTGGAATCAATCTTAAATTTTAAAACATTCAATTGAATTTAACTGTTAATTTGATTGCATTTTAAAGTTATAGAACTCAATTTAATTATCAATCTTACAATAATATCATTTTTCTAATGTTGCATTAAAGAATAATGATAGGACAAAAAAGTTCTTTCATCACCAAATAAATTACTTTTGGTGGGATTGGTTATAGAGAAAAGTGCTTGTCCCTTTGATTAATCACAAAGTTAATTAGCTTCCTGAAGAAAAGAATATGAATGATTGTCCCTTTGACTGTCTATGCTGGGTTATTTTAGAATAATGATCGATTGCAGGATATACGTGGGATTATGTGGACCCACGAAATCGTGCAATTATAACCATTAGAATATCAATTTTCTTACCAGAAATGTGTGAAGGTTGAGCTTGAATGTAATTTTAAGGTAAAAATAGAAGATATGTTTATTTTTCTGGTGGGAATCTTTTGAGAACTTAGAGATGGAAGAATAGTTACCATTGGTTATCTTCCTGTGGGTAGATTGGTAGATTAGTTCAGATTGAACTTCTTCCGCTCTAGATTTTGCTCTAATCACTTCTCTTCGTATATTGTTACTCCAGAGAAGACTAGTGCTTTCTTTTATGAGCAGTAATTGGCCGAAGTTGGTGAATTGAAGTGACTATGACCAAACTGCAAGTATTCAAGAAGCTCCTTTGGTTCTGGTGAATGGATGCAGGGCATATATTCTTCACTTCCTCTTTCCCCCCACAGCTTCGGCGCTTTTTACCTTGTCCTATGTTATTTCTTGGTTCCCCTATCTCCCTTCTTAAAGATATTGTCTTTTCTTTCTATTTGAATTTTACTAGAAAAGAAGAAAGAAGGGTAAAAATTTGGGAGGAGGAGCGGTCATAATCAGTCAAAGCCTAAAAAGTTTGTTTTAATGCGTCCATTTTCCATGCGAGGAAAGGAAATTTGCTGGTGCTTTCTCAAGGAAAATTGGGAAGATAACCTAGTCCTAATCCAACTTAGGTCCTTTACGACGACAAAGTTCAACTAGGCCCTTCGCTCAATGGTCTAAACCTATACTATAATAAAAGAACCCTGAAAGCCAAAGGTAAATTGTCCATGATATATATGATAGAAGTGCCAATCTTTAGTTAATTAGGTTACAATAAAGAATCTTATCTGGAAGAATAACAAATAGCTTCCTACCATGTGAAACTAAAGCGTAGTACATCTATAATGGACAAGAAAAGAACGAAGGATAAATGAAAAAGAATAATTAAATAATATAATAAGACATAAGTTTCATGGGTAATAAAGTGAGGAACCCTGTTTTCCTAGTATGCTGCCTTTTTTTTTTAATTGTGGTATACCTGCTTTACACAGTTGAGAAGTAAATACTATGTATAAGAAACTCAATGAGGGAATGATAAGAAGACAATATTAGAGAAGTTATTATCTGAAAAATCTCTGTTCGAGGATCATGCACAGGATCATGTAGTAATATCACTAACGCCCATTGATAGCTCATGGATTTAAGATTCTTTAACCATTGACCTAGAACATTATGACTGTTATTACTTTTACCATAAGCTATTATTTTCTTCCTCTTTTCTTCCTTTGTAATTTACTTCTCTGTACATGGTTCCAATAATTCAGCTTCTCTGTAATCACTTTATATACTGAAATATACAGCAGGCTATGGTATTGCGCCAAGCTGTTCTCATTTCATTGTCTTTTCTCTCTTCATTTTCTTTCATGGTATCAAAGCATTATTGGCTCACGCCCAGTCCTAACAATATGTCAACTTTCGCTGCTCTTTTCTCTCCACCGAACAACCTTATAAAATTTGTCTGGGTGAAACTTGAAGGACCCACTTCCTACTTAAACTGGTCATCTCAGGTTGAAGATGCACTTAGTATTCATGAACTTTTGGGCTATGTGAATGGTACAAAACCATGCCCAGATGAGTTCTAGCCTTCTCATGAAGGTGGAACAATCGTGAAACCAACCCAGATTTCACTTTATGGAATTGCAAAAACCGTTTTGTGTTGGTATGGATAAAATCTACCAGTTTGGAGAAGGTTTTGTCCATGGCCTATGGACTCAAAACTGCTCAACAAGTGTGGGTCGCGTTGGCACAACGCTTTCCACTACAAGAAAAAATTCAATTTTCTGTGGATGTTTGTTGCGGATTATTTTCGCAGGTACTTACCTTCGGTATTTCCTGCGGATTGTAAATCCGCAAGAAAATTTCATACGAATTATAAATTTGCAAGAAAATTCCCGTGAAAGTCTGGCGCCAAAATGCACGAACAATTTGCTGCGAAATTTCCTGGGGAAATTTTTGGAAGGTAAAATCCATAAGAAAATCCACAGGTAATATTCTTGCGGATAGTAAATCCGCAGGAAAATTACATGCGGATTATAAATTCACAGAAAATTACCTGCGGATTTTATATCCGCAAAAATTTCTGATGTCAGTTTTTTAATCCTAATCTACTGATTTTGATTGATTCAACCGTTAAATGACACAGAAGTTATGTGTTAATATTCTGTGTCAAGGGTGGTCAAGATCAAGCTGCAAGCGGGGGCTAATCGGAGGTACTTTTGGCTTTTAATGGTATGATATGATAGTTAATTATAAAAAAAATACAAAAATTTACGTGCAAGATTAAAATGATGAGGTCATTTAATCGAACGGTCAAAAAATCAAAAATTTTAATGAAGTAAATAAAAACGTGGAACAAAGTCTTTTATAAGAGATATAAATCTTATGATGCAATAGCGAATAATTAAAAAAATGTACTATATTTTGTGTGCATCATTTTCAAGGTGGGTTTTTTCAATCGAACGGTTAAAATTTTAAAATTTTAAAAAATTCATGAAAAGTATTAGCAATAGTAGAACGTATGAATATGTTGGCATATCACCTTACTCTCTTGTAAAGGAAAATGCATCTTGGATCATCATCCTATTGACTGTTGGATCACACATATGTTGCATGCTTAGTTTGCGTGCTAAGTGTAGGGAAGATTGGGCTACGATCAGTATGTGATTAGCACAATTTTGCACCTTCTAAGTGCACGATGTGATAGTAAATGATAAAAAAGAATACGCAAGAATTTTTATGTAAAACAAAGATGGTGAATGTATTCAATCCAACGGTAAGATTTTTAAATTTTTAAGAATACAATAAAAAAAGGTAATAAAGAATGGCATAGGTTCATGTATTCGTAGTAAGTTTGAGATAGCTCAACCATCGTGGAGGCAGTTTGATATAACCACTTGGGATATGTGGTTCGAAGATTTCAAGGTAACAAGAATAAAAACTTTCGTTTAACAATGTCCATGGATTATCGTTAACTTTGTACGTGTAACTTCTCTAACTTATCCTTATAAGTTTGTTACAATTGTAGAAAATGTTTAAGTGGGCACCTCACCATACCGACCAAATTCGTCGAAATTTTGAGAAAAGAGGATCATCCAAAATGAGCCAAATTTTTAGATCGCT
>JASKGM010092711.1:0-13179 GCA_034509205.1 Ceratonia siliqua
TGACGAAAACAGTTACCCAAACGAGTTTTTTTATTTTCGCAGAACAAAAAAACAAAAAAACAATTTTTAAGAATCATTCCAAACAGGGCCTTAGTCCCTTATTTTGGGTACAGCAAAACGAAGTTGACCAACAAAAATAAGTGCTGGATATCTACAGTTAATAATAGATTTTACATACTAAAAATATATAATTTTATCCAAAATAAAGATATGAAAATATTTTTCAATTTTTTTTTAGAGGAACTGTTCTAGATATACTACTTTAGGCATCAAGAAATGATTTTAATTTTTTTCAAATTAAGGTTTCTGAAATTTATTATTTAAGAAGTATTGGGTACCAACACTCGTTATTCAAAATTATCAACAAAAATTGTAATTAATTTTTTTTTCCACCGAGTACCTATATCCCATTTTTTAAACTAATTCCATATGTTCAGTGGCTGCACAAGTTAACTAGTTTTCAATTATTTTGATCAATTAAATCAATTTAGATATGTAATATTACCTTTTTTTATTACTGCTTTTCAAATATAGTATTGGTTTTTATTTCTATTTGGCATATCTAAAAAATTTGTAATCCCTACTTAAATATGAGGACATAACCCCATAAAATTGGTCTAGTAATTAACTAATATGCTCATATCTTGATTTTTTGGGTATAAATCTTGGACAAGAATTTATAAGATTCTAATTGCATTAGGTTTACGTGAGAAGTACACTCAAAAATCACTCGGAGAAAGACATAATCTTCGTTAACGCATAAATTGGCTTGAAGATATCCTTATTGTACATACCAAAGAAAACATTGAGATGAGGAGTTACAACTTGTGGCACTGAAATGTAATTATAAACTTAGGCAGGTACCAGTTGATGCAGCAATATTTGTTCTTCCCAACGGTACTAGTAACTTTATAGATGTAGAGCATTTTTTCTCCATCACCATGAGTACAATGATAATGCATAATAACTTTCATAAGAAAGAACATGTATTGAGATTTTTTCTCCTTTGTAGCATAATTTTAAGATATGTATAAACACCATTTGACCTATGATTTTAAAATATAAGTGGTGTGTTTTGGTTATTAATAGGCAATTTCTTTTCTCTCCTTCATTGAGTTTTATGTCTTGAAATGTCATATATATATATATATATATATATATTGGTGTTTTATTCTTACAATAGGTCAGATCAATTAGTAGTAATACTATATAAAGTTTTTTTATGTAGGGAAAAAAATGCAAGCTATCATAATATTCAACTTCCCAAAACATTATTCAAAAAATATAAATGAACAGATCCAAAAATCACCAATTCATGTAATTTGAATTAACACATTATTGGTTTATCCAACAAGGGAAAAAAAAAGGAATTTGCACATTCGTACGAATTTTAAATGTCTACAATATTTAAGTTGGTATCCGTTTTTAATTCAGAGACCTTAGGTAGACAAATGAGAAAATGACACAATGTTAATTATAATCAACTTCATCCAGTCTTACTGTTCTTGGTAAATAGACAGTACTGGGACAGAATTCCTATGACTTTTTCTCAGTGAGAAAATTGGAATGATCTGACGTTATCTAGAGGTAGGTTAACGTTACTATATTATGTATCTAATATATGTTTTGTTCTATTTAGTCTCCTTAAAGTTACGGTATATGCTCAGAATTCTTGGGAGTTTTGGGATAGGACTTTTGCGGTTTTGATTGTACTAATTGGTAATCTAGTTATACCGTTGCAATTTAGGACTACTATAGAACAATTTGAAAACCTCAGAAGGTACTGTGGTAGTGCTTTGATAAGTCTGATGTGTGAGACTATGTCTAGTAGTGCTAATGAGCATACGTCTTATGTATGCTGTATTGTAAGTCTATGAGTTTACTGAACTAAGTAATGAAAATGTATCCTGATATGTTCTACACTATTTGAAATATGTCTTCGCTTATGAACTTGCCTGTATAGGTTGTGAATTGGCTTAAAAACCTCCCCAAAACCCATATTTTGAAAAGACCTAATAGATTATCTAAAAAGCTATTATTGGAACAAAATGTGAAAAAAGTCATGTTTATGAAAATCTTTGTAGCCTATAAGATTTGAAACCTACAATTTATTTTGTAGTCTCTTTTTGGTGCATTGTTTTGTATACAACTCTGAAATTTGTGAAAGCTCCGATGGTCGATTTTATAGCCTATATGTTAAAAGGCTATTTTGAAAATTAAACTCTAAAAGATTCTGTTTACTGAACGATTTTAATATCGCTCTTAGAGTTATTGTCAAGTAGGGACCTAAAGATTAACCCTAAATCCTCTAATTTTCTGTTCTGGCGGCTAGTTGACAAGTTCACTGGAATTGGGAACTTGTTAGGGACTATTGCCATATTAAGCGCACGATAATCCACGCAAAAGTGCCAGCTACTGTCTTTCTTGCAGACTAGGAGGACGGGGCTTGAGAAGGGACTTGTGCTGTTATGTTTAATGGTTGCAGCCAACATTTCCCCTACCAACTTCTCAATTTCATCTTTCTGAGCTTTAGAGTATCTATATGGCCTCACATTTATGGGTCCAATGCCCTCTTGTAGTATGATTACATTATCTCTGCACCTCGATGGTGGAAGCCACCCTGGCCATTGGAAAACATCTGCATACTCTTGTAGCATGAATTTTGGTGGAGTACGCTTATGCATTTATTCTTCACTTACCATTAAATGGCTTAGTTCAACGAGTACCCATTATCTGTTATGTTTAAGTGCTTTCGTCATGGTCTTTAACGAGAACATGGACTTGCATAAACCAGTGTTTCCTTACAGAGTGATACTATTTTCTCCCAACTTAAACCTCATCGTCAACGTTTGCCAGTTGACATGCATCCCCCTAAGGATCCCAACCACTGCATTCCTAAGATAATATTAGAGCTACCTAGGTCTAATGGCAGAAAATCTTTGATGACTTCAATCTCCTAAAGGGAGACTAACACATGTTGGGAAAATACACAACGCACATGCATGCTATCATCTAATAAGTAATAAAGTAATGAATAAAGTATTATTCCTATGAAGATTTGTTACTAGATTTTTGAGTATCAAAACTATCCTTCCTAATCTTAATTAAACTAACCATTTGCAATTAATTAAATTAAAGAGAAAAAATTAACAATAAAGCTAAACAATCAACTCAAAGATGAAATTCACTAAGTTTGACAAGCCTAGGACTACAATCTTCCCTCACACTTCATATGCCTCAATTCCTTCCTCAATCACTCAATTAATTATCTCCATTGTTGGCCAAGAGCCTTAATTTATCTAAAAGTCTTCGTCGATAGCCAATTGAAGATATTCTCAATTAAAGGTACTCTATATGTCTAGGATTAATTATTAATGAAGAATTCATTAAGTTCAAACTCTTCTATAGCTACACATGTCACGTAAGTATATTTCTATCTGACACGATCTTAAGACTTTCGCTCATTAATCATATGTTTCTCTACCCGAGGCAAAATCCGAAAATCCTTTTCCCAAAGTCATTAGGGTTCCCAAATTCAATCCTAGTGGCCAATTAATTAGAAGCATTAAGAATAAATATAGAAAAAATAATCAATAATAATCAATTGAGATAGATGAGAAATCAAATCAAATCATATTACATATGGGTTCTAATTATAATCCTAGATGAGAAATCAATTTCATTCACTGCAAGAAAAACTCTAATTTCCTATGGATTTTCATGCACATTTTGGGGGAAAACTCGCAGGAAATGAATTTCATATGAATTATTTTCTGCAGAAAAAAAGCTCGTGGAAACTTTTACTGTGCATTTTCAAGGGGAAAAAATAACAGGAAAATCTGTAGGTAATTTCCTGCGAAATGTTTTCCCATGAAATTACCAATACGCCAGCATAGTTTCCACAACTTTTTCTGCAAATTTTCATACGGATTGTTTTTGCTGGAAAATCCAATGGTAAAAAATTAAAAAAAAAATCCACAAAATACATTAAATAATTAAATAAATTGAATGCAATATTGTAACAAAAATTTATTGTAATATATAATAAAATATAAATGTACAAAAAATATTATTTAGTTAAATACAAACATTGTTGAATTAAATAAAAATACATTATCCAATCAAATAAACGTTATGGTATTCAATCTGCTATATGATGAGTCATCATCAAAATATTATACAACGTAAGAAGGTGGTGCTTAGGAAGAAGAACCTGTCTGATTAATGCACAAACATTCTAAAACCTGAGCACAATCCTTTCATTTCAGCTCACTTCTTATTTCACCATTTCTGTCATACTTCCAGTTCTGGAATCATCAATTTCCAAACCAATCAAAATGGCCAATTGAAACAAAATGTCAGATTTTCAAAATTCAACCCTTGGACAACTTATACACACACTAAAGAAGCATAAATGTGCAAACCGTATTAAAAATTAAGTATAACGTTAAATGGATAGCATGAAATATGTACCTGCATCTTAACGTCTCCAATAAATGGCAGTGCTTCACAAGTTCAGATATACCACTGGCAATAACTTTGTTGCACCAGCTGCGAAATAGTCACATTATATCAAATGATAGAGAAGAAGTATGATATAAAACACACTCAGAGAGAAGGAAGTGCAAATATATTTGTTATCATGCAAGACATAAATTCCAATCTACTTATACTTTAGCTTGTCTTCTCAGATGTGGAATGCAGCTAGTTCTGAAGAATAGCAACCTTTTGGCAAGATGTTTGTTTGGAAAAAATTGAAAACAATGAAAATCAAATAGAATTATCACATCTGATAGAAGTAAAACCATACAAGACAAGTATAATTTAACAGTATATAGAAGATCTGAGCAGAAACTTCAATATATATTGATCAGACACTTTAAAAAAACCACACGATATAGTTTAAACAGAAAAGTACTGCCTGAAAATGTGTCTGCCAGCTGGTCCATTATACAGGGCTAATCATATATGCTTCATATAAGCTTATGAGTAGTTTATGGCCATCCAGCTACAGCATATTTTATGAATTATTTTATGAAGTTTGAACACACATCAAAAGACTAAATATTATAGAATGTCTCATTACCTCAAGGTTCTTTTGCATAGTGATGCCCATAATCATTGCTATTTTTAGCAAAGAGCCAACGTTCTATACCTCAAGGTTCTTCTGAATATTATTGACAAGTTTCAAGGTAGCTTTTGACCTACAAAGAAGAAACTGTATTCTTGTTCTCTCAAGTATAACACAAGTATAAATAATATAACTAGTTCCTCCAGAAAAACATTTTAATAATTCTATCCAAGTACAACACTCAAACAGAAATTCTGCAGTGTATAATTATTGAATTTTGGCATAAGCTTATAATTACAATCACGAAGTCAGAAAGTCTGATATAAGGCCAATCACTAACTAAACAACGTCCTACTGCCAAGAAATCTGGTGGCATCGAAGAAGAAAACACAAAAAGCTTCAAATAAGTTAACATTTTTCCATATGATCTACTTCGATTTAAGGCCCCAAAAAAAAATCTTCATTTTAGAGTTGGTTTCTCAATATTATCTGAATTTCCATTGAAAAAACAGTGCAGCATAAAGCTTTAAAAAATAATAAAAAAATAAAAGTGGCATCACAAATTTCCTGAATTTCAAAGATACACAATTTTTTTAAAATTTCAAAAATCCCACTGTTGAATTTAAAAAAAAAAACACCTTGAATTTGATGCACAAATTTTGGTATCTTCGTTTGATCATTCACTATTGTATCATATCGTTTCAATATCTTACATAACACTTTTAATGACCTTTTTTTATTACATTCTTAAAATTTTGAAATTTTAACCGTTGGATTAAATATACTCACAATTTTCATTTCACACACAAATTTTTATATATTCTTTTTATTATTCACTATCACATTGTATGGTTAGAAGGTGTAGAATTGTATTGATTGCATACCAATCATAGTCTGATCTTCACCACACTACACGTAAACTTAGAACGTAATATATCTGTGATCCAACAGTACTAAGACTGATTAAAATCAAATGAGATGATGATCTAAGACGCATTTACTTTTACAGGAAAGTATGATCAATATGTCACCTTATTCTTACATTCTACTATTGCTGATACTTTTATAATTTTTTTCAAAATTTAAAAATTTTAACTGTTCGATTGAAAAAACCCCACCTTGAAAATTATGCTCACAAATTATAGTACATTTTTTCATTATTTACCATTGCATTGTAAGCTTTAAATCTCTTCTAAGACTTTATACCATGTTTTTGTTTGCATCTTTAAAAATTAAAATTTTTGATTGCGGATTGAAGGACCTTGTTATTTTGGTCTTGCACGTAAATTTTCATATATTTTTTAATAGTTCATTATCATATCATACTATTAGAAACTAAAATATAGTCCGATTGGGCCAGCTTGTTACTTAATCTTGACCACCCTTGACACAAAATATTAACACATAATTTATGTGTCATCCAATTATTGAATTAATCAAAATCATAGTAGATAATCATAAATAAATAAATAAATGACATCACAAATTTCCTAGGGATTCCAAAATCCACCAATAATTTCTATTTAATAAACCAATGATCGATGCACACATTGTTTTTTCAAAATTTCAAAAATTTAACTGTTGAATTGAAAAAACACATATTGAATTTAATACACACAAATTTAGTACCTTTTTTCTATCATTCATTATTGTATCTTACGGTTCAAATTTCTTACATAACACTTTTCATTATGACCTTTTCTTATTGCATTCTTAAAAATTTTAAAATATGACTGTTGGATTAAATACACTTACTACTTTCGTTTTACACAATTTTTATATTCTTTTTATCATTTAATATGACATTGTGCTCTAAAAGGTGCAAAATTGTGTTGATCGCATACCAGCGTAGTCCAATCTTTACCACACTTGACATGCAAACTTTGCATGCAACATACGTGTGATCCAATAATTAGATAGACTAAAATCAAACTGGATGACGATTCAAGACACATTTGCCTTTATGAGAGAATAAGGTCACTATGTCACCTACCGTATTCCTACATTCAACTATTGCTAATACTTTTTATGAATTTTTTTCAAAATTTAAAATTTTCAATCGTTCAATTGAAAAAGTCCACCTTGAAAATGATGCCCACAAATTATAGTACATTTTTTTTTTCATTATTCATTATTGCATTATAAACTTCAAATCTCTTATAAAAGACTTTGTTCCATGTTTTTGTTTGCGTAGTTAAAATTTAAAAATTTTCAACGGTTGGATTTAGTTATTTTGGTCTTGTACGTAAATTTTCGTATATTTTTTTGATAGTTCACTATCATATCATACTACTAGAAGCTGAAAAACATTTGATCGAGACCCGCTTGCAACTCGATCTTGACTACCCTTGACATAGAATATTAATACATAACTTATGTGTCATCCAACAGTTGAATTGATAAAAATCATAATAGATAATGATAAAAAAAAAGTGACATCACAAGTTTCAAAATCCATAGGTAATATTTCTTGAGGAATTCATAGGAAAATTTTCCTGCTAATTTTTGACTGTGAAACAAATCTGCAAGAAAATTCATAGGAAATTTTTAGCGCATTTGGGCATGAAACTTTCGTAGGGATTTTCTTGTGGATTCTTAATCCGTAAAAAATTTCCTACGAAAAAAATTCACAGGAAATTTGTGTTTTTCTTGTGATGATTAAAGGAGTTGTAAAAACACAAATCAAAGTGATATTCAACATAAAAAATTTTGAAGAGAAAAAGTTAAGAGAATTAGAGAGATAAAAAATTGATAGCCAAAAACACATGATCTCCTAGTTTCTCATCTCCAAAACTCCTTCGTAGTCGTCGCCTTTTGTCTCCAAACTTAGCTTCCTTCTTTCCCCAGTAAAAGGTCCCCAAATCTTGTTCAATTTAGGATATTTATAATAACTAACGGTGAGCACCGCGGCTCCACAACATGGGGGCTACGGCACTAGAGGGGTTTTTGGTAACAGCCGTGGCTCCATCTCTTTAGCGTTGTAGCTCTAATTAATAGCGCCATTTCTCTTGAAATTTAGAACATCGAAACAACATTTTATGGCATTGGTCCCTTCATGAAAATTGTAGATATGTCCCCTGCCTTCTAAAGAACTTGGGTTTACTAAATTTGGATGTCTAAAACTCCAGATACAAGCTGAAACCTACATCGGGTCTGCGCTACAATTGAACTTCTGGCAGATTCAGACTCTTAAGCTGTTTACTACATTTTGGACTTCAAAATAGTAGAATTGGTTTTTGGGATTCATGAAAATTGTACTTTTTATTCTTATCTTTCCAACAAGACAAAAAACACCTGAAATTGAGGTCTGTATCTCTAATTATAACTCAAGTCATACAATGTTCTGGTTTGCTTGAACCAGCTCAACATGAGTTTAATATCTTAATCCTAACCCAAATTTCTTCACATCAGCCAAATTTCAACCCAAAACCACAATTAAACACCTGCAAGAAACCCAAAATTCCCAAGAATTAAATACATGTAAAGACACTTGAAATTCTAGACAAATGAGGCAAGAATACATAGAACACTTTAAAACAAAATAATTTAGGCTAAGAAAATGTATGAAATAAATTCCCACATACACACGCCTTGGCATATTCCCTCTCCCCTCACTGACAGTCTTGTTCTTATGCACATGCCATACCCTTCCATTGAATCCAATGGTATTTCCAATTTCTCGACCAGATTAGTATAGAGATAAAATTGTGACTTGCACCATAGTCGATGAGGACAATCACTTCCTGTTGGCCAATTTTTTCCTTCGTTTTCATCGTCTTCGCTATCGTTAGGCCCACCATGGAATTCAGGGATAACTTCACCATATTTCCGACATCTCGTTGGGCCAATTCCTCCTTCATTGGTTACTCCTTCGAAAGCCTCGTTGTTTACTACCAATACTTGCAGTTCGCAATTTTTGAATTGGTGAACCCATAAATATTTTTCATCACAACGGTAACAAAGACCATTCTCTCTCTTAGCCCTTAGTTCTGAGTTTATTAACCGTTTGAAAGAAATTTTGGTTGTTTAACCATCACATTTCTCTCTTCATTCATTGGGCCAAGTCCATAATTTGGCCCAGTCTATGGTTTTATAATATACATATTTGCATCATTACACATTGTGCATATATCGGGACGAGACATTCCTCAGCCCTACATATGCATTTGTCTATGTCTAAGGCTTTAAAAGTATAGGAATTGTCCCTATACTATTGAAGTTGTGGAAACTCCTTGGGTAGAACTTACACTAAAAGGTTCTCAAGGAGTATGATGTCCAAAGGACTTATATACCTCCATAGACCACCCAACGCCCCTAATGTGGGACTTCCAATATATACTTTATGCCAGTCACAATCTGGATTAGGCGTGTCACATAAGCTTATGCAAATTGCTACCATGGAATGTAAGTGTGATTTCTATGGTACTTTCTGAAAGCTAAATGAGGCCTTCTCAACAAGAGCAAGGCTAGCTACCGTGACCTTTTTAGCCTTTGCAGTACCATCTAGGTGAAAGCCACCTCACATTTGTTCAGCCATCCTACAAAGTCATCACTTGAGAATTTTGGAAAATCCATCTTTGTGAAACGTGTGGAAGTTGAACTTTCTCCCGTAGCATGTTAGCAGCATTAATTGTCGTAGGTAATGTTGATTGCTTTGTGCAGTCATCAACCTCGTGACCTGAGTAGGTGCTCATTTATCATTCCCTATTGTTATGTGACTTGCGAAGTGAGGAGAGCCTTCGTTCAGTCGTCAGATTCGTGAATCGCGACTTGGGTACGGTAGGTTCCAAGATAGAAAATAGAGAGGAAGAGAAGAAATGAGAGAGATTTGAGAGAAAATATATTCAGATCTATATTAGCATGCCAAAGAAATGAGAGCAATTCCCAGTAAGATCAAGTCTAACTGACTGGATGACCTGTACTCAAATAACTGGACCATTTACAAAAATAAAAAACCAAATGTAATGTTAACAGAAATAAAAATAATCCTTTCCACATTTAGATCCTATCACCGGTTTGATGACTATCGGTTAATTGAACAAGGACCGAATCAGACCATAGACCGATTCAACATATATCATTCTTACACTATTTGCATAAAACACCACAAGAGAAACGATTTTGCACACAAGCCATTCTTCTAATACATGCATGTAACTAGGTCCTACTTTATATCATATCTCCCTCACAAATCGCACACCATCTACACAAAGGTCAAGAAATCCACCACTGCCCAAACCAAACATAAATTGATTCGAACCCATTTATACGAAAACAAATCATTTAAAATATTATGGGTTTTTTAACAAGTTAACAACAGGCTCACATATTCAACCTAATTTTCATAAAACAAAAAACCCAATCAATAGAAGGCCACATACAATATTTTAGGGCTTTGCGACGTAGCATTTTATTTTTGTTTATTTTTGTTTATTTGTTTAGAATTTTTATTTTAAGAACAAATTTTAAAAAATAAAAAATTTCATAATACAAATATTAAAATATAAATAAAAAATTAAAGAAAAAGTAAAAAACTCTTTTTTATTTTTTATTTAATTATTTTAAATTCTTTCTTAAAATAAAAATTATAAGAGACATAAAAATAAAATAAAAAATAAAATGTTACTCCAAGAATATAACTATTCTTGAAGTACATAGCAAATGCCAATATTTTAATGTAGTTTGCTTCTTATCTACGAATTTCAACACTCACCCCTTAATGCTTAATATAAAATAAGTTAATAATAAATAAATACATAAATATATATCTATACATAAATATGTTAGATACAAAATTTATTTTAATATATTTATGTATTTATAATTAAGTTGATATATAAATTTTTATACATAAACAAAGTTTACTTAGAATTTATCCATTAAAAGTGGTTTTGCCCAATAACAACAGTAAAGTAACTGAACTGCTACCAAAGAATTAGTAAAATATATAAGTGAAAGGAAATACATGAAAGAGCTTGTATTGGTAGATGTCCTAAACCTAACTTCACATGCTATGTCAATTTAATTTTTAATTTTTATATTTAAATATATGTATTTTATTTCTCTTCTTATTAGTTTATTTCTTTTATAGGTAATTATTATTTGACTAAGACACTAAAGCCTCTGACTGCTTATTTATCTCAGTATGCCTTGAAAATTAAAATATAAGATTAATTTTCTTGATAGGGGCCGTGGTTTTTTTTTTATGAGGTAACTATTGTCTAATATATCAAAAAATATTAGTCATATATAATAAACTAGTTACTTTTTATTTTTATGTTTATTTCAAATGTAAAAGAAATTTTTATAAGATTTTAAATAACTTTCATTAGTATAATTCTTTATATTTTATTTTTTAAATATAAAAAAATTAGTTTTAAAAAATAGAGTAATCACCCTTTAATGAGAATTAATGAGAAGTTACATATTTTCAAATAAATACCAGTTACTCATTATTTTATTTTAAAAAAATAATTAATAAGTTTAAAACTTTTCAACTATCTATTAATGATTAGGTTGACGTCAAAAAGTTTAAATTCATACGTAATAATATAAATATAGATATAGATAAAATAGACTTATTGTAGTATGGTACTGTTACCTAATTAAGAGGCATGTACATTGACATTGATAACACATAAGAAACGACATGGATACTGACATTGATAACACATAAGAAACGACATGGATACTGACATTGGTACACAAAAAAATTTGAAATGTCTTGATACATCATAAAATTTATCGTGTCCTATTTGACACCAAAATTTTGAAATGTTTTGAGAGTTTATTTTATTATTATATTAAATTATTTTCATTTATTCATTATTAATGTTACACAACTTTATTTATATGACAAAATTACCCTCTTATGTGATTTAGCTATTTTTTTCTATTAAAATGTTCTTGTTTTATTTGTAATTAAAAAATAAAAAGTGTTGATAAATCATCATTTTTAGTAGTTAAGGACGATTAAAATAAGATAAAAAGCTTATTATCAAAAGACTTTTAACTTTTTAAATAATCTATTTAATGATTTTATTTTAATTTATTTTTTAATAAAATGTCTTCTAAAAAAATTTGAGTATAATTTTTTAATTAAATGTGTAAAAAATAAAAATATATATTGAAAGATCAAACTAACAAAACTATTCTTTATTCTAGGCAAATTGATGAAGATAACTAGACTTTGTCTATCATGAGGGGGTGTGTTGGAGATAACTAGGCATTGGTTAGTTAAATATTATATATAAGGGACAGTTCTTACCTTCCAATACACTTTTAGGGATTAGTTAGACCGACACATTAGATCCATATTCAAGATGCTCAACATTATATCCAAATTCAAGACCAAATACATGCTTCGTAAAAGCCTTCTAGCATCTAAAATATAAGGATAAAAATTACTGTATATCAAACAACTTTTAATTGTAGCTATTATTCATCCTTCAACATATTCATATAATCAAACAAGTTCATTGCAATTGATAATCAAAACCAGTAGCCCAACTCAAAATAATCAAATGAATCTGTAAAATTAATCAAATCACAGTATATAAGTTATCAATTGGAAAACGTTAGTCACACACCAATTCAAAATTTTGAAGCACCGGATGGTTTGGAAGTACAATAAGCATATATAAATGCACTTGTCAGATTTACCTATATTTTTCACTACATAAAAGTAAGGTACAATTAACTTGCATATAAATTTTATATTATTTTTGTAAGGATTTTATCTTATTATTTTTTCAATAACAACACTATATATATTATACGCTCTTAGGGTTTGAAAACTCATGGCCGCTTGTCATCCCATCTAAATTTGATTAGGACATAAGAATAAGACGTAACATATTAAAATATGTACTTAAGAAATGTCTTAAATTTAAAGTCAACCTCAATTATTTATCATAATGTCTGATACATAATGGACTAAAATTAGTTCTTACTCTCCCTTTATATGGGGATGCATTGTGTATCCTTAAAAGAATGTAAAATAAAAGAATAAGAAAAAATCTGATGGACAGGCTTTGTGGGAGTGCTAGACTCTTAAGCAGCACAAGTAGGTACCTTCCCTTGAATTGTAGGCTTAACATTCGCACATT
>JASKGM010092722.1:0-13179 GCA_034509205.1 Ceratonia siliqua
ACTTGCATTAAAAACAATCCACCAAAATATTCAATACACTCATGGTAGCTAAACTAAACACTCACAATATGTTTAACTTCTCATAATTAAATTTAACCCAATAAACTTAATTATAAAAATCTCAAACATATTGCAAAAAAAATAAAAATAAAAATAAAAGATGAAAATCTTTCCCCTGCTGCGACAACAATGGCGTGAACGGTGGCTGTGGTGGCTGGCGATGATAATGCGACAACTGATGTGGTGGTGATCTGTATGTCCTGAATGATGGAGAAAGTATGATATTTATAGGGAGGAAAAGGGAAGTCCAAGTAAATGAAGAAAATTGATGGAAGAGTTTTGGTAGAAAAGGAAAGCAACAATCCTAGTGAAAAAAGGAAAGTGAAGAATTTTTTTATTATTATTATTATTTTTTGTTTAGAAATAAGACTTCAAACTCTTCTTGAAAACTTCATGCAAATATACAAAACATAACTCAAAGTAATATAACTCTAAAATAAAAATGCATAAAAAGAATAAAAATTATAGCAAAATAATAGGATAAATATTGATTGATCACCTAACACATTCTTCACTTGTAATTAGACTCCCAAATATTTCTTTTAATTTCAAGGGCAAGTTTTTAAATCTTTTTTAGAGGATTTCAATTATCTTTTTAATTAATTGGTGACGACTTTATTTTTTAAAATATATGTATTTTAACTATCTATCACATTGTGACAATTAATTAAACTAATAAATAAATTAAATTAAAATAAATATTTAAAAAATTAAATTAAGACACTTTAAATTTAAAATGTTAAATTAAAAAATGTATTATATTTAAAAAATTAAATCATTAATCTATTCTATTTAAAATTTACACCTATATTTCGTAGGTATTGTAAAAATAATATATATATATATATATATATATATATATTTGTGTGGGTAAAAGAGTAGAAGTTTATTCCAGATAAGATCATTAATTGATAGGAGTGGCAGGGGCAGCAGACTCTTAATTGCTCCCCTCTTCTCAATTGAAGATGTTTCCGCCATAGTAAATTAGTTAAAAGCTTCTACCAATAAAACTTGATAGTTTCATAAAACTACACCAACTTTTAATCAATTTCCTCTCACCATCCTCTATCTGTTTGTGTAATTATGGCTCATAAATAAAAGAAAAACTAATCGTTTATCTACTTGTTCAGTGTTATGCAGTAGCAGTACAGTTACATTTTCCTTTTTAATATTTAAGATAAAAGGATATGTCATAGAATATGAGGTCATTGCCATGACTCGTTTTTCTTATCGATACTTGTACCATACTGAGGATTTGAATGATTGAATCTATTGAGTTCACATTTAAATTGAGGGAAACATGATTCATTATTCAAATGATTATAAATATTTTATTTGATTAATATAGTAAAAAAATTAAAAATATTATATACCTTAATTATTTAAAAATAAATAAATAATTATGATTTAATTACATTTTATCTAATTAAATGTCTACAAAATGTGACTTGAATTAATAAAATTATCAATAATATATTTTAAATATTATATTAATAACATGTAATTCTGTAAATTTACACTTATATCCAATTATTTAAATCTTTTATGTTAAGTGACTCAAATGTTAATTTTCTTTTATCAAGCATGCCCTTCTTACTCAAAAAAAGTTTAAAATATTAGTAATCTAAACAATATAAACTAAAGGTTAATAATCTTTCTAAATATCCATTAGTTTTGAATTAAAGTATGAAATATAACAAGGTAATTCTATTGAGGTGGCTTGAAAAAATATCCAAATAACGGAATCCAAGGAATAATGAAAAATTCTATTAATGATGAGGCACCCTGCAACAAGAGTACAAAGTTAGCCTCTAGTTGGAGGGATGGCTCAGTCTAAAGCTCTACGATCAAGGTAGTAGGTGCTAGTATTATTAATATTGTTTAGTTCCTCTAAGATATTTAGAAATATTTTATAAGATCTATAATTTTTTAAGAAAATACCTCTAATTAATTTATTAAAAATTAAAAATTACTCCTGACATAATGTTTTTGAATTTTATTTATTACTTTCTTAATTATTATTCTATATATGATATGATATGGTATTATATTTTATTATATTTTACTTAATACTATTGGTTCATATATTTTGTGTTATATTTTTTAAAAATTATTTTTTGATGATTATTTTGAGACACATTACTTGAGACATAAAAAAGGATAATAAATTTAAGTAAAAACATAATTTTTATCATTTAACTTTGATTTATTTTTATTTTTTATTTTACTTTCATCCTTAATATATAAAAATGACTCAAATATTTCTTTTTCACTAATTCCTTAACATTATTAACAAAATTGATTGATATGACCTTTATATGATAAGTTAGTAATACCTCCTTATAATTTTATTAACTTAAACTCAATTAACAACGGTGAGTAACAAAAATAATTAAACTTTTAGAGAACTAGTTACAAAAAAAACTATACAAATCAAATTAAAAATTTTGTAAAACAATAAAGACTAAAAATTATATATATTAACCCTTCTTTAAAATATTTAATATTTTGATAAATATAAAGCGTTTCAATTAAGATTTTAAAAGAAGTGCGACATAAATTAAGTAAGGTTGTTTTCATCTTTAAAAAAAAAAATTCTGATTTTGTTTCAAAATAAAAGTTCCAATTTGTTAAACAAAAATCATGTTCTCATTTAAAAGTAATTTTATGTATGGGCCAAACACATGTATGTAAAAAATTAAAATAACTTTTTTTTAGGAAAAAGACAATTTTCGCATTCGCAATTAGGCTAAATAGGTTGAAATGGCTCATGAATTTTTACTTTTTTTTTTAGTATCATGAAATAATGAAATATAGTGTATGTGGAGGCACTTGAAAAGAAGTATATATTCTATTTATTATATATGTTTCGTTCATTAATTTATTATATTTCTTTTTATTTAGTGTTTAATATTTAATATATATTTTTATTATATTATATCGAAATAATTGTTTAAGGGTGTCATAGGTACACTCCCCCTCACACAAAATTTTTATTTGGTGCCTTTGAAATCATATTTTTCATATGTTAAAAAAAAAAAATTAGTGTTAAGAATACTTTATGAAAATAATCTAGATCCCAAGGTAAACAATGAGAGAAATTAAATTGCGGTGGTTTATCTATAATTACAATTTTACACATTTTTTTAATTTTTTTTTTTAAATCGTGACTACAAACGACCGGCTACAATTATGGGAAAGCAACAATCATGCGGATCCGTTTTCGAGTGAGAATACATTGTTTACAATGATGGTTATGATAATTTTTTTATTATATTCAGTATTTATTATTTTTAAAAATATCATATTATATTATATTTTATAACTTTTTTGTACTAAATGTAAGAATGCTATATGTGTTTGGGGAATACAATAATACGCTATAGACTATGATAGACTGGTCCAAAAATTAATGGTGGAAGAACGGGAGGTGGCCTTTGAAAAACAACAATATTATGGGTTAAAATTTGAAGTGTTTAATCAGGGTTGAAGATTAGTACGATCATTTTAGTTGTTCATTCGATCAAGATATTTTTTTATCTTATACTTCAAATCTCATATTAATTGTTCAAAATAAATAAACAGAAATAAACTGCATGATACTTTCTACTCATATTAATACCAATCAGTTTAACCAGTTCATCGGTTACACAATGCTCAGAGAGTAACTTCTACGCATGTGTCTAAAGAATAAATAGTGCGTCAGAGGGGTATGTAATCTCCCTCAAACTCAAGAGGATATGGTAGACTCATCCAATGCTTATTCTCCTCAAAGTTCACATTACAGCTGCAGCTTCCACTCCCATTCAGGATTCCCGAGTTTTCTTCTGCTAAGTTCTCCTTGGAATCATCATAAACCAGAACATTATCGTCATCATCATCATTGACCAGACTTTCCATTACACTGTTCGACTGTTTTAGTACTGGGACATCATTCTTGTATCTCTCTGCTATAAATGCTTCCACTGCCACCATTATGTCGTCGTCTTGCAAGCTTGATGACATTATAGTACCAAGCTCTGACTCTGTGTTCTGATCGGTTAAATACCTCAGTGACTCGTTCTGATCATTAATGGCTTCTTTCATAATCCCGCCCCCGCCGCCGCCGCATGAGGAGGTGCCAGCTGTGGTGGTGGAAGGAGAAAGTAAATTTTCAGGGAAGCTCAAGGTAGATGTCGGAGACTCGAGGTCGTCGGCGGCGGCAAGCATCAAGGAGTACATGTTATGCATTCTGTTGTTGTTGTTGTTGTTGTCTTTAGTTGGTGGAATCAGTGACTTCGTGGACCATGAACTTTGCCATGCTTTGAGAACGTCTAGGCATGGTGGTTGAGCTGGGATTTTGTTGAGGATAAGCCGAGCTGGCTGCTGAGAGGAGGAGGAGGAGGAGAGCTGGTTCTGGACTTGCAACTTGGATTCTCTGACTAATCTCGCTTCTGCGTCCAGCCGAGCACTCTCCCACTGAGCCATGTGGCTAAGATTGGCAGCGTCGACCTTGGACTGGCAGCTAGAGGAGCCAAGAGCGTCAGTTTTAGGCTTGTGGGTAATGGGGTCTATTCCCATTCTGGTAAGCCTTTTCTTGAGGTGCGTGTTCCAGTAGTTCTTGATCTCATTGTCTGTTCTCTTGGCCAAGTGAGCTGCTATGGCTGACCATCTGTGCATTATGAACAACCATTCAGGTATTTGAAAAGGAAAGGACTGTATCTTTTCATAGCCTTTGATGCAGCCATTTTGGCTTTGACTAGTAATTAATAGTAATAATTAATCAAAAGCCTATTGTCTTTATGAGGTTTTTCGGCTTTTTAACCTAGCTAGCTAGGTATGGAGTTGGATTGTCATCACTCTGAAAATGTAATTGAATCAAGTTTTCTCTGCAAAATCTTATTACTCTATATATCGAGGACTTAGGAAGAATAAGGGATGAAAACTGCACAGAACAGCCAATGATAAAATGATATGTTGATGAAACTCACATCTCAAGGACTCGTTATTTTTCCATTCAAACTAAAAATTGTCAAAAGAATGTCTCAGTTTATATAAGAATCTTGGTCTGTCAAGGCAAAATAAATGAATATGGCTGACCTGTTTCCGAGAAGAGCATGAAGTTGAATAATGGTTCTTTCTTCCTGCAAGCTGAACTTTCCTCTTTTTATATCAGGTCTGAGGTAATTAGTCCACCTCAGTCTGCAACTCTTCCCACATCTTTGAAGACCTACAACAACATTGACGAAAACTGAAACCCCATTAATCCTTCTTCAAGAATAGATTTAACTATATATATATATATATATATATATATATATAGCTGTGTCTGATCATAAAGGTCTTAAAATATAAATATGCAGAAACTAGTGCAGTTACCAGCTTTGCTGGGCAACGCACGCCAGCTTCCATGGCCATGTTGTTCAATGTAAGCCACGAGCTTCTGGTCTTCTTCTGGAGTCCATGGCCCTTTCTTCAACCCCACCTTCTCACAGCATGGTGACCTACCCATTTTCCAGCCTATGTAGCCAATAAATGGAACAAGACAGACAAAGGAAGAGAACTAGAGAAGGAAGATTCTGCTCGTTCAAAGGAATCAAGTAAGAGAGTGAAGCTATATATAGAGGTTACATTATGGAAATAAATTTCACGTAGTACATGTATATTTAATATCTCATCAGAACAGAAACGAGACCAATATATAAATTATCTGAAGTATTGCATTACGAATTATATTCAATTTTTTATTATCAAAAAACAAAAATGTGTACTAGCTAAAAAATCACTTGAGTTATGACATTTGTAAAAAATATTATAAAATTAATATTGATAACCATAATTAATAGATAAACTTTTAGACATATGAAATAAAATATTGCTGATGAAATAGGAGTTAATTAATTTTATAATGATAAAATAAATGTCAATGCTGTTAATTTCATTATAGAATTCTTTGAAAAAATCATAATGTTCCTTTTAAATTATATACGTGTAGTTTCCTTTCGTTTTCTTCTTCATGCAAAATTGCAATCAAAGAGAGACCCAAAAAATGTCTTGAAATGTAAAAGGACTACTAAAGTGAGAAAACCATGGTACAAAGTTCAAACAGGAAAAAACCTTTGTTAGTATTTTGTACCTCAATATACATGCATGCACATTTTGGTATAAATCACATTAACCCATAAAATTTAGGGAACATTATTGTCTGTATTAATGTTTACCCACTTTTTGTTATCCTTTATAAAAATTGATTATTCTGTTATGAAAAATAATTATTGTTATAGTTATTCAGTTATAAAAGATAATAATTGTTATAATCATAATATAAATAATTATTTTATAACAGAATAATATCCCAATAGACACTAAAAATTCGGTGCCCCAACATGCACGTGTGTATTGTTTTTGTTTTGTATCAAATTGAATATGGTGGCCGGTGGGGTTTTGAACCTGCCAGTTCCTTACAACACTTTTTTCTTTCCTTCATTTACTATTGTTTGGTATAGAACATGAATGAAAGCATCCATCATCGAGGCAAATATATGGACATGTTCTGGTTCCAACCTTTATATTTACTATTCCTCATTAATATCTTGTCTGCTAAATTAATTATTTTCTTCTTCAAATTTACAGATATTAAGTAAATGCAGAATGAATGCAACCAATTCATGCCATCCCAGAAGCTTCTCAATTAAATATCCATCTAATAATATAATGAATTTTTTTTTTTACACATACATAGTATTTATGTAATATTCAATAATATAAATTATATGTATATTTTAAATAAAAAATTAATAATACATTATAAAATCTAAATACAACTTATTTTAACTGACTTAAGTACACATAATTATTTGTATTTATTGAATATTATACATGTATCATCAAGGATGGAACCAAGTTATAAAAATTAGGGCTTTGGTCTAAAAAAAAGTTTTTATATATGTATATGTATGTACATATGACATAATTGTTTTCTCTAAAATTTTTATATTATATTATTTATTCTTTACTTTTAAGTGCATATTATTTTGCCCTTTTATTATTTTTTCTGATTTTGTCCCTAGGTAACATCATACAATATATGTGTGTAAACAAAATTTTAATATAAAACTCTCAACTTTATTGTTTTTGTTTATTAATTTTAATTTTTATTAATATAGAATTTTATAAACTCATTTAAAAACAAATATTCATCTTTATTCTAATAGCATACGATTGCTTGGCATAGAACACTGAGTCTAAGGGAACATATAGGCGCTGTTTAGAACGATTTTTGTTTTATTATTTTTTAAAATATTTTTTAAAAATAATTCTAAAAAATAGTTTTATAAAACGAAAAAACAAAAAATTTGTTTGGATAAAAATATTTTTCATCAATTGTTTTTTCATATTTTTTAGAAAATAGATGATAAAAACAAGTCAAAATACAAAAAAAATTATTTTTATTTTTTTGTTTTCTAATTACTGTTTTCGAAAACAGTTTTTAAAAACAACTGATGAAAACAGTTATCCAAATGAGTTTTTTGGTTCTCGCAGAACAAAAAAATAATTTTTTAAAACAGAACCAAACAGGTAATTTCTAATATTTTTAATTATATGTCTTGTACCATAAAAAATATTAAGATTATATCCAATCAATACTCAGCTAGATAGAGAACAGTTAAATCATAACTGTTCATTTATTTTTAGACAATTATTATATATAATTTTTTTACCACATATAATTAAAATAAAATAAATTATAATTATTAAAAAATAAATAAATAATCACAATTCATTCTGATCATAATCCTAAAATGAGCCTATAGATGAAAATTAAATAGGTAATAAATACTTATATTTATTCTATCCTAAAGAGTTGCTGACAACTCACCCAAGTGAATTTATGCTGAGTAAGAACTTTATATGGGCCCTGATAAATTATTTGGGTGAAGCCCATAATTATGCACAAAATAATTATTCTTCAATTAAAATTGGCCATTTCAAATCATTAAACATTAATCTATATTATTGAACATATTAATATACAGACCTCCGATCTTAATTATACTTATATTATTTTTTTAAAATCGTTTTTACGAGTTACAGAAGAAGTTCTCATTCTTCATTTCTGTAATATAATAAAAAAACATATTTTATTGTTATTTAAAAGCATTTTTTATGTTGGACAAATACATATTAAAAACAAAAATGTTTATCTTCTTACCTTTGTTTCTCTTTTTGCATTTAAGTTAAATATGAACTAACTTTTTTAGTTGTATAGTAAAATATTTTGAGGCTAAAATGTATGTGAATTGAAATTATGTTTCTCTCTAAGCAATATTAACAGTGTATATAGCTGGCAATTAGGTCGCAATTCGACTGATCAGGTTAATGATATAATCGAGCCAATCCAAATTTAAATTGAGTTGTCATATTATTGGCTCAGTCCAATTTTATGTCATCATCATGCTAGTCCAATCATAATTATAATTATAAATAATTTTTATTTAAATATAAATTATAATATATTTTTATACTACAAATATTAAAATAGTAAACAAAATATGAGAAATACACACACACACACACACATATATATATACACAGTTAATTTTATTATTTTATATACTCAATTGTAACTTTTTTATTTTAATTTATTTAATAATAAAATTTATGTTAAAATGATACTTTTCAAGAAAAATAATGAAAAAAAAAAGAGAAAAACAATATTTCTGAAATAAGAAACTGATGATTTTGTTTTGTTTTATTTTGTATGAACTATTTTATACTTTTATCTTTATTATTTTGACTGGGTACTTTATTTTCTATTTAAATTGTAATTCATTTCCCCTTACAATTCTTATTCAACACTAGAATTGAAAGTAAAAGAAATCAATTTTTTCATTGTTACTTAGGTTTTTTCAATATGTTTAGTCATAAAATTTTTATGGGAAAATACAGAGAAAAAAAGCTAAACCACCAAAGGAACAAAATGGATTAAGGTCAATTAACTAAGTGGACCATAAATCTTATATTACAGAAAAAATAAATATAAATATATTGTATTCATATTCTTTTTACTCTAATTTTTTAGAAACAATTTTTGCCCTGAACCAATCGGGCCACATCGGGCCGGGCTAAAAAAGACTGATTTTTTTCAGGCCTCATTTTGATAGCCCAATCTTATTATTTTTCTGGTTGGATTAGGCTACCCAATTTTTCACCTCTATGTATACCACATCCTTCACATAGGTTTAATATATTTAAAAAAAATAAATTATCCTAAATATTTGCCATAAAGTTTGAACTCAAAAATTAAAAAAATGAATCACACTTGTTTAACTACTAACACAATATCTTCAAATTAAATATGAACTAACTTTGTTCCATGTTAGCAATTTAATGTCTATTTTCCCATAATAAATATGAACATAAATTTTTTATAATATATTAATTTAAAAAAGAATAATTTTATTTAAGTAATCCCACCAAATATATTATATTAAAAAATATATAGACCTCATAAGCATGGGAGAAAAAATAAATTAAAATCTCATAAAATATTATTTAAAATACACTTATTCTCATAATATCAAGACTCAACCAAAACAGAAACTAATTAAACTTGAATATGAGAGTATAAATGGAAATATTTCTAATGCCAAAAGAAACAAATAATATCAAGTCTTCTTTGAAAGTGAATGGAGGAATGCAAATGACATTGTAACAACAATAATAATGTAAATTATATTATCATAAATACATCATTGATAAAATTAAAAAAAACACATTAGATTTTTTTAACTTGAATAATAAATATTATCTATACTATTATTTATAATTGCTTTGGAGATTTTAGTGTCTTTTTCTATTAAAATTATCAAATAAAAACTAGTAAAAATAAAATGAAATTTTATTTAAAAAAATGGAATAATAGGATAAATATATTATAAATATGCTACAGGTTTTAAAAAGTAGTGAGAAATTATTTAATGCCCAAAGAAACAAATAATATCAAGTCTTCTTTGAAAGTGAATGGACGAATGCAAATGACATTGTAATAACAATAATAATATAAACTATATTATCATAAATACATCATTGATAAAAATAAAAAAATACATCAAAATATTTTTCAACTTGAATAATAAAGATTATCTATACTATTATATATTACTTTAGAGTTTTGTAGTATCTGTTTCTATTAAAATTATCTAATAAAAAGTTCTAAAAATAAAATGAATATTTTTTATTGTTAAGAAAAATTAAAATAATGAAATAAATATATTATAAATATGCTACAGGTTTTAAAAAATAGTGAGAAGCCATTTAAAAATACTTATCATTTCTAAAATTTTAAAATAAAATCATAATAAATAAAAAGTTAATGTGCATGCATGCCAAGACACTAGTTAGCTATTATGAGTATTAAAACTTTGTGTAGTTGAACTTTTATTTTAAATTTCTTTAGACGATGTGGCTTTTATTTTAAGTATTTCAACATAAAATTTAATTTTAAAACCAAAAAAATTTGACCTAATTTAAAAAATTTTCAAATATTCAATTAATAAATAGACGAGTACAAGAAAATATTTTATAAATTTAGTTTTCAATTTCTTATTTCTTATGCTATTAAGCTAATGAATTTCGACTTCATGCTTAAAGAATAACAAATTTATTGAAATATAATTATTCTAAAAAGTTAACCATGGGTAATGGAATTAAAAATAAAATTTTTCATTAAGTATACTTTATCTCTTAAAGTTAATGATTTAATTTGTTTTTCGTTAATAATTTTTTTATTCTGCATTTCTAAGAGTTTTCAAACTCTATTTTTTATATAGCTATTTTTGTGAAAAAAGAGAGTTAAATACAAATAAAAGGATTAAAGAAAATGGTCCCAACAATCAGGGGCCAAAGATGGTATGTAGCTATGCCTATGGAAAAGGCTGAAATGCGAAGAAGACAATAAAGGAGTATTATGGTTATTTATGGGGGAAGACAAGAAGGTTAAGGTACCATACTACCATAGGTAGTTGAGAGAGTAATTGGTATTCAATTGGCCACTAATAGTAAGGTTAAGGTACCATAGGTGGTTGAGACAGTAATTGGAATTCAATTGGCCACTAATACTGTATTACTCCTCTATATTAAATTATTTATCGTTTAAGATAATTGTATAAAAATTAAGATAGTTATTAAATAGTCTCAATTCTAGTAAAAAATAAGTTTATTTGATTAAATTATCCTTATTAAAGTCAATTTAAATTTTTGTTACTATTCTATTGAAAATAATAATAAATATAGATAATGTTGAAAAAATAACAATTAATGTTTTTGGTAATGTAAAATGACAGATAATTTAAAATAAAATAAAACTCCTAAAACGACAAATAATTTAAAACAAATGGAGTAATATATCATTACAGTACCTTTCTTTGTTTCCTCCGACCAAACACGTTAAACAAACCAAAAAACATCCATGTATATTACTGTATATAGTTGCAAAATTTTTTTATATTACAATTCTCTTATATTTTTATTTTTAATAATTAATATATTATAAAATAATAATAAATATATAATAATAAAACAATACATATAAAAAAAAGTATAATAATAATATAAAAAACATACAATAATATTACTCTAGTTGCCTCACACCCTACTCCCATTACAAATCTACATTATCAATTATCTATGATTTTAGTATCATGAATATTTAAACAACCACGTCACACTGGATAGAATATAATGTTGTTATGTGCAAAAATAAATAAATTTATAATATATGAAATTTATAATTTAATAGATATAGCATTATAAAATATATTAATATATTAAATTAATCATTATTTACATTGATATATATGTGTTTAAGAGTAAAGTTTTACTTACATATCAAATTTGTTATAACATTTTTATATTAATCTTTAACTGTATGTTCATATAGTCTAACATGTTCATTAAATAGTAAGACTTGTTTATGTTGTAGTCAATATAGTTAATGGGGACGTGTCATGCACCCCATTGGGTGCTCACTATGGAGGTGTGCCACGTCTCTAGTGAGACCAATGGGAGATACTTACCCTCACTCTCCGAAGGTTGTCATTGAAAGAGGGAAGTGTCCAATTAGACAATCTGGACTGTCTAAGCTTGGACGGTTTAGATTGTGTCAGATTTTATTTTTTTTAAAATAATATATTTTGATATTTATGTTAAAAAAATTTAAAAAAAATTTAAATGAATCTTAATTGTCTAACGACAGAATTAGACGGTTAAGATTTAACTGGATCTCATAAAATTACTCTTTAACTTTATAGGATCCGAATCTTTTGGTCTGAATCCAAAAGAGAGAGACACAACTGTAGGAAAAATTTGAAAGTCCTATTCGTACAAATCACCCGTTGAAAACTAATCACTCCATAAGTTCATTCATGAGAGGCTTTAACCGGATGGTTAAAACCTTAGAGATGATCTTGTAGGCCACATTACAAAGTCTAATTGGCCTAAAATCCTCAGAGGATTGGACGCCCTGCTGCTTAGAAATTAGTAAGTATAATATTTGTGGAGGTCAATTTTAGGACAGTGGATGTCAGATTTGTTCCCACAATTGAAGAACAAAGCTGGGAACCCATTTGGTCCTGGCGCCTTTGTAGGACCAATTTGATAGTGCTTCTCTGATCTCCTCCCTGAAGAATGAGACATTCAAGGCATCTTTCTGCTGCTCTCAGAGGATATAGGGAGACTTTCTTGATTGCAAGTGTATGCCAAATTCATAGGCAGCATGCTGTATATCCTCTGCTCTGCTATCGCTCTGAAACTCTTGTCAGCCAGCCAAATTGATCTTCAGCTTCTCATAGAAATATTTTTAGTATTATTGTTATTTATATTTTAT
Organism: Ceratonia siliqua; assembly: GCA_034509205.1. NCBI lineage: Eukaryota > Viridiplantae > Streptophyta > Magnoliopsida > Fabales > Fabaceae > Ceratonia > Ceratonia siliqua. Next base: position 12,926 of record JASKGM010092722.1, read on the forward strand.
TTTTAAATTATAATTAAATTAATTATTAAATTTTAAAAATAATTATTTATGTGTTAAAATATTTGTAATAATAATATTTAATTTTTAATATTATGATCATATTAAAAAAATTATGAGATTTTGGTGACTTTGGACTAAGTATGTCGTGTTTTAGACTTTTAGTATGAGAATTACACATATTTAAAATATTATTCCCGTTACAATTATATCAAATTTATAACCTTTAAGAAGTTTCAATATTATTTAACAAAAAG
>JASKGM010092744.1:0-13178 GCA_034509205.1 Ceratonia siliqua
TTTTTTAAGGATCCCAATTATCCTTCTAATTAATTGGTGGCGACTCCCATTTTCTCTGCGTTTTCCCTTACGTGCCCCAAAGTCAAAAAATGATGGCTTTTTACCGGCCGTCACGTTGTAACAAAAAAAATTCTTACATTATTTGTCTAAACTAGAGTTGTTTAATTAGACAATAGAATTTTTAATACAAAAGTTTATCTTAAAGACAAGTATTGTTTAAATTTGGACAACCTTTATCTTGATAATTATTTTTCTAACTACTTTAAATTAATATTTGAATTGTTCAAATTATTTAATTTAAAGAAATTAAAGAAAATTAAATTAAATCCCTCATTTAATTAGGAATTTCGGTTATAGCATTTTATTAAGATAAAATTAATTTAATTATGTATTCTAATGTTGTTACAAAGTTTGAATTATTCAAATATGTGAAACAACCTCCTCCCCATGTGATGGAGAGGTGTATGGCCAAAGGAGGAGAATTGGTCTTTGACATGGTCAAATATATTCCCTCCTAATTATCCTAATTATTTAAGTGAATAAAGGTTGAAAATTAAAAGAGTTTTAATTTCTTAGGTAACCTACTTTCACTAAGAAACTAATTAAGTCAAATGGATTTAATTAAGCAAAATTCATTTATTTGAATTTTTAATTCTAGCATAACCAATTAGAAAGCCACACATATTTTATTTAATTATTAAATAAAATATGTTATTATCAAAATTAATAATATGATTAATAATTAATAAATTAATAAATAATTTGATTATCTAACATTCTTCATTAGTAGGCATGTGAATCCCTAATTGTTAAGGATTGAGTTTTTGAATTACACTAAAATGCTCTCACATAACCTAGTGTTACCATACTAATATATGCAACCTCTCTACAATTGAAAATTTTGAGAAGGAGAAAAAGTGAATTCTTTGGTGTATCACTATAGAGTTCTTCACGCTATACGAAGAGGAACAAAGGGGAAGGTTTTCTAATTTATTTTGAAAGTTATCAATTATTTTATTTTATCTTTTATTTATTCCAATCACTTAGCCTATTCATCATAGGTTCCATGAATTGGTGCTTCGTAAAGAATAGGCAGTCAGTATGCTTTGTTGGGAAGTATATCACAAGGTTAAAGTGACTACAAGAGGTATGTAAACTTCTTATATATTTTACGTCTCTTTCTAGATGTGAGTTATTTGCTTATATGTTTTGTTTTCGCCTGTTTACAAGCTTGAATGTTTTAATTTTTTTTAAAAATTCCATGCTTGTATAGTAAATACTTAAAATAAACAACTAAATCTTACAGTTAAGACCCTTGTCTAAGGCCAAATCCACCTATGCCAAAGTAATGATGGTAGTCTTGGAAGCAATCCGAGTGTGTTGCCCATATCTATTTGGGTAGCATTTCATCATCGTCACTGATACCAGGACCTAAAATACATGATGGAATAATGGTTAGCTACACCTGAACAACAAAACTGGGTAGCTGAGCTCCTAGGATATGACTATGAAGTGAGATATCACCCTGGGAAGGAGAACATTGTGGCAAACTTGCTATCTAAGCACCCTAAGCCGTTTAGGTTAATGGCTATCTCTCGTCTCAAGTTCTCCATTATATAGGAGCTGCAAGAAGTTGATAATAGTGACCTCTAATCGCTCGGGCTACATCAACACATGAAGGAGAACGACGGCAATGACACTAGGCTCCAAACCAAGAATGGTATCTTGCTTTACCGAGGATGGTTGGTACTGCCTCTAGCTAGCAACTTCACTACTTGCATATTTGAAGAATACCACAACTCACCCATTGGGGATCACGCTAGGGAACTCAAAACATACCAGCATATGCATCAAGATTTCTTCTGGAAAGGGTTAGTAACAATAGTCAAGCAATGGGTGGAATCCTGATACTTACGAACGCAAGAAAACCTTGGCCAAAACTCGGGGACTGCTACAACCCCTTATCATTCCTGAGCTCGTTTGGGATGAAATTTCCATTTACTTCATGGAAGGCCTCCTCACCTCTATCGGTAAGAACATTATAATGGATGTGATAGACCAGCTAAGTAAATATGCACTTCCTTGCCTTAGCTCATCCCTTCAATGCCACTATAGTGGCTAACATCTTTGTCAATGGCATCGCCAAACTACATGGAATGCTATAGGGTGTAGTTAGTAATAGGAATCAGATCTTCATGTTTCAGTTCTGCAAGGAATTCTTCAGGCTCCAAGGGACCAATCTCCACAGAAGTATGGCCTACCTCCCTCACAGTGAGGGATAAACTGAGGTTGTTAACAAGTGTCTCTAGCAGTAACTGAGGTGCTTTACCTCACAACACCTAAAAAGCTGGGGGAAGTAATTAGCCTGGGCTGAATACTAGTATAATACAAACTTCCATGAGGCTACGAAGTGACCCCTATTCAAGGTTGTCTATAAGAGGTTGCCACCAAAGATCCTTTGCTACGAGTCAAGGGCCATTAACTTGAACGAGGTTTAGTGAGTATTGAAAGATAGAGTTGAGGTGTTGCAAAAACTTAACGACCACCTTCCTTTGGATCAACAAAGTATGATCACTAACGCCAACAAAAAACACCGAGACATCGAGTTTCAGGTGGGTGAGTGAGTGTTTCTTCGCCTACACCCCTTCAGGCAAGCTACTGTCTTTAAGAGAGTGCACCAAAAGCTAGCAAGTAAGTTTTATGGACTATACCAGATCAAAGAATGCATCGGGAAAGTGGCCTATAGGTTGACACTATCGCCTAAAGCTAAAGTGCACCCGGTCTTTCATGTTTTCCTGCTGTGAAAACACACAGGCAAGTCACCAGTGGCAATCATGAACCTGCCCCCTGTCAAAGTAATGAACAGTTAGAAGTCATACCAGAAGTAACTAGGCATAAATTGGAAGCCTTAGTGCAGTGGAATAGGTTGCTAAAGGAAGAAGTAACAAGGGAGCTAGTTTCAAGCATGCGAGCTAAGTACCCAGAGTTTATCATCGTGGTTATTAAGGACAAGAACACACTTGAAGGGGGAAGGAGTGATACAGTACAACGAAGGACTAGTGTACATGAAAGGAAACCAAACCCACGCTAGGCCGACTAAAGAGACTGCATAGGTATATGTTAGGAGTTCATTGCTATATAATTGTTAAGAGAATAATATCTGTTGGTGAAGTAGAGTTATCAACAAGTAGTTGCACTGTTAGAGTAGATAAACCTATCATCATCTGATATGTCAAGTAGTTATCGTCAGTCTATTTATTGAGTCTTGTTATGTGGAATTGGTATCAAAGAAATAAACCATTGTTCTTGCAACAGAAATGACTAAAATAGTCAAAGACCTTAAAAGTAAAATCAAAACTTTACCCTGTCTAGGCTTACCTTACCCTAAAGTCAACATGATCATCGAAACCGATGCTTCAGATTTAGGTTATGGAGGAATCTTTAAACAAGTCTTCCCCGAGTGTATTTTGTCCAGGTGATTTTTAAAATTAAAAAAATAACAAAAATACAGAAAAAAATATTAAAATGCTAAAATAATAAAAAAGAAATAAAATACAAAAAACAAAAACAAAAAAGAAGAAGAAAAAGAAAAATAAACAAAACGAAATTAAAAATTAAAAATAAACAAAACAAAAACAAAAATTTTATTTCACTTAAAGTCCAACTTCATTTTCCTCTTCTCTTTTATTTTTGTCCAACTCATCCAAAGTCCAATTTCCTTTTTTTTTTTTTGGCCCAAAATCCTTTTATCCAAGCCCACAACCCAAGTCTAACCCATGCCCATAAACCCAACTAATAACCCACTTTTTCATTTTAACTTAGCTTCCCTCTCATTTTTTCCCACTCAATTTTCCCTCTCACTTTTCCCACTCCCTTTTCCCTTTTACTTTTTCCCTCTCATTTTTCTCTCATCCCCATACACACTCACCCACTCCTTTAGGTTTTTTTTGTCTCTCCAATCTCACTTTTCCCCCATCTCACATTCACTCTCTCCCATTCTCTCATTGTGTACACCTAATTTTGTCCAGGTGTTTCTAACAATTTTCTCTCAAAAGAAAATAATAACAAAAATAAGTAAAAATAAATAAAAGGTAAAAAAAAAAAAGAGAGAGATAAACAACAAAAACAAAAAAAGATATATGGTAATAATTAAAAAAATTGTAAAGTGAAATTTTTTTTAAATTGAATTAATAAAAAAATAAAGGGAAAGCCCAAAAAACCCTTTTTAGCAGCCAAATAATCTAAAAAAGAGGTGGTCCAACCCAATCAGCAAAAAAAAAAAAAAAAAAAAACCATCCAGCCTAAGTCACAAACTTCTCAGCCCACCAATTCACCCCAACCGGAGCCCAACTAGCCTAACCCGGACCCCTAAATCCCTAAATCCCCAATTCCTCTTATCTCTCCGCATCTCTTTCTCCCTCTCTTCCACGCAAATCACTTCACCCCTGTCCTCCCATTGGTTTCCTCTCATCTTTGCCTCCTAATCCCTCGGCGCCCCTCCATTCCTGACCATCTAAAGGCATGAGTTTCTGCCATTTACTCCCTCTGAAGCATGCCTTCCTTTTCCTCCCCGGATGATTTCCCCAACCCTAGAGCAATCTCCTCAACACCCTCTGTCACGCCACATTTGCTACCTAATCCTCCCTATTCACCAACAAATTTGCTTCCATCACCACCTCAAGAGGAAACCCTAGGTTTATTTCCCCTTTTCGCTTCATTTAACACTGTGATTGAAGGGATTCGACTGAGAAGATGTGATTCAAAATATGCAATTAAGGGGATTCGATTGAAATGATTTTGATCCTCTTTTTCCACTATAAAGGAATCGGGAGCCAGAGGAGAGAAAACGAAGAATACCAGGAGTCAATGAAGACCCAACAAAGAGCTTTTGAGAAGAGTCAGATTAAGAGAAAGACCGAGAGCCAATAGAGAGCGATTAGAAGTTGAAGGCGAATTCGGGAGTCAGGAGCTTGTTCAAGTTGAAGCTTCAGGTTATTTAGGCATCTCGAAATGTAATAATTTTCCTTCTATTTGTGTGTTTTCCGCTTTTTGTGCTTGATTGTTTTTTGAGGGCTATGATGATCTGGTTCCTTTGTATTCAAAGTAGCCATATGCAAAAAGGGTTTTCCTGTCTCTGATTTCAGCCAGGGGTCCATAATCATTCTATCTTAAAAATTGATTTTAATACACGAAATGTTCTATTCACTGATTTGAAGATTCAAACACTTAAGTCTTTTACTTCACATTTTTTATGGTTGAGTTTAGTGGTGCCAATCTCCTAGAATTTCAAGGAATTTAATCTAGTTTGATTTAGCTAATGTCAAGTGCTCTGCCTCAATCTCCCCCCCCCCACAGTCTAAAATACGTCTGGTTTGAATCTAATGTAAAATCACATGTACTAATTTATTGATTCAATTTCAATATGTGACTTCTATCTTTTATTTGGGGAAAAAAATTTGATTTGGGGTTCTTGATACTCAAAGTTGGTATTTTCAAACTTTGTTCTGGTACCTGGTTTCAAATCCGTGAGATTAAAAATCTTAGCTCATGAAATTTAAAAAGATTTCACTGCTAGTTTTTAAACATGATTTGGTTTTTATCCTGATTCAAAGCATTTTCCAAAAGATAATTTCAAATGTATACTGATTTGTTATCCCAAACTTGATTCTGAGTATAACATGAAATCTGTAAATCAGAGCAAGTTGAGTCCGGGGGGGCACTGGTCGAAGTATAACATAATCTGTAAGCAGAGACTTTTTGACATGAAACCTATTTTGTATTTCATTAGAGACAGTTTTGCCCTTTAGCTCCTAAGCTCAATATATCTTAGTGCCTTGTGTTATGCGTGTTCCTGTGTTTATTCATTCATACTATAATGTCTTAAATTTCGTTTGGTACTATGTAAATATACTATGGCTGCACTTTGGTCGGGAATTATATTTATTCATAGGTAGATATTTCTTGTATTTTATTATGGATTCATTTTCATCATGGTCATGGCATTTTCTGTTGCTTAGGTAATTCTATTTATTTCAATCTTGCACAAGAGCTCATTTCATTTTCTTATCCTGAAAAAAAGGATGCATAAAAAAGAGGAAAATAAATTTTTAGGGTTAAAGTTATAGAGAACTTTTGCATCAAAAATGGAATTTTAATTTCATTTAGGAAACAAGGTTCCAAAGGGTTTTAATTGGCCACTACATTTTATGAAAATAGGGTTTGCAATCATTGGGCTCCAAAGGCCCTTTAAAATAGTGGAAGTTTAACAACATCGGGGTTTTAAAGGCCCAATAAAAATAATGAGAGGCTAAATGGGTTTAATTGAATTATTTTCAAAAAGGGGTCCAAAGCCCAAATACTCCAAAGATCATATGAGTTTATTTATAATTGGGTTTCAAGTGCCTAAATTTAGTAAAAGCCCAATACCATTCTGTTAACCCTTAGAAAAGGATGATTTTGAAAATTTTATATTGTTATCAATTCTTTAAATATAAGTGTGGTTTCAATAACATTAAGACAATATTTTGGCCTCATTATTTGAGTGAATTATGTGTTGGGGTTCCACTATTTACAGACATTGCACTTTTTGCTCCACTAGTTACATAAATTATATTTTAGTCCCATTATTGGCATAGATTACAACTTGACCCCTTTGTTTGGCATAAATTATAATTTGACCCTTTTGTTTGGTATAAAATTCATTTTGGCCCCATTATTTTAATGAAATCTCGTTTTGGCCTCATTTATTTTTAATAAATTTGTTTTAACCACAATATTCCTAAGAATTCTACTTTGACCTAAATACTTTTGGGAATTTCATTCCTACCCCTATTCTTTCAAGAATTTCAATTTGGTCACAGCTTTTGGCAAAACTAAATTTGATTAAGAATAATAAAATCACCATTTTTCATTTGTGAATGTTTAAAGAACTTTTAGTGGAAGTGTAAACTTCTCTAAAACCTTAATATTTGTGGCAATCAGTAGAAGTTCACCTTCCCCGAGATCCTGCTTATTTCCTTTTCTAGACTTTCAATGGAACTTTGTTTTTCCAAAGTCTCAATTTTCTCAGGCATTCAGTGGAGATATATTCCTCCCAATGTTCCATCATTATTTTAGTAATAAAAAGAGGGTAATTCAAATGACTTAAAGCATGAACAATTTAGGGTAACCATCCTTAATGATGGACGTTGTGGGGTGCCTAACACCTTCCCCACACGTAATTAGACTCCCGAACCCTTCCTCTGGTTCCATGGGCCAGTTTTCCTTTCTTTTTTTTAAGGATCCCAATTATCCTTCTAATTAAATGGTGGCGACTCCCATTTTCTCTGCGTTTTTCCCTTATGCGCCTAAAGTCATAAAATGATAGCTTTTCAATGGCCATCACATTGTGACACTCATTGTTTTTTGTTTTTCTTCTATCTTCACACACACATCATACCTCCTTCACTTTCTCACTTGGGAGAAACCTTTTTTTTTTATTCTTTTATTCTCTTCCTTAATTTCTCTTCTTCCTTCATGCCATTCACAATTTTTTTTATTCTATTTTACTTTTCCTTAATTTTGGTTCGCCATAAAACAGGAATAGGAGATTAGAGGAGCTTTGCACACTCTAAAACTTGAAGGTTTGGGTGCAGTGAGACTAAAAGCTTGGAGGCTCATCCTAAAGCTTCAAGGAGGTAACTCATTTATCTTCCTCTATTGTTTGCATGTTTCTTTTTTCTTCTTTATCTTGAAGAGTTGTGATGGTGGGTTCTTTGGAATCTAAGGTTCTTAGTTAAAAATTTGGCCTCTAAGTTCATTTGTTTCCCTAAGGGACTCTTATTATTTTTGTGTGATTTGTGAGTTGATTTAATATTTATTTTATTTGGGTTCTTTTTATATTTTGTGTTATTATTACTCTTGATTTGTAATATTAAGGATACTTAATTTTTTATTTTGTTTCCCATTCTCCACTTGTAAGGCATAAGCCCTCTCTCTATTTTATTTGATTATTTTATCATTTTTCTTTTTTATTTTTTTTATTTGAATGTTGCTTTCAAGTTCCACCATTGCATTTTGTTTTCTTTTCAAAAAAGTAAATAAAAAAAAGAGAAAATAATAAGTTAAATAATAATAATAAGGTTCCAAATGCCTTTTGAAAGTAAGATTCTTGCTTGCTAAAATGGAATAAATTTTTGTTGATTTCTTGTGTGTCATTTTCCTTTGCCACATCATCAAGCCCAACAATTTTTGATAATTTCACTTTTGTCCCAAAGTATTTAGAAATATTATTTTGGCCCCAATACTTTCAAAATTTTCATTTTAGCCTTAAACATTTCAAAAATTTCAGTTTTATCCTAGAACACTTGAAAATTCAATTTTGACCCAGAATAATGAGTTTGACTTCTTCAAACATTATGTGGAGAATTTTTCTCCCATTTTGTTGAGATTTATGTGGAAGTTCATTTTTTCGTGTTGTCTCATTTTCTTTCAAACATTATATAGATAATTATTCTCTCATTTTTTTAAGCTTTATGTGGAAATTCATTTTTTCATATCGTCTTATATCTTTCATAAACATTATGTAGAGAATTGTTCTCTCATTCTATCAAGTTTTATGAGAAAAGTTATTTTCTTATATTGTCTTAATTCATCCTAGGATTTTATGTGAAGATTTATTCTCTCACATTATCTAAAATTAGTTTTCACCATAAGAAAGAAATCATGTATCATTCTTAGGTAAATTCTCATCAAAACAAATTCTGAACTACGTTGATCTTGATCCCTTTTGGGGTATATAGGCACTTACACAGTAAGACAGGTCTAGTTTTCTCCCATATTGTCCAAAACATTTTTTACCTTTTTGGATGATATTGCATATCCTCCCTAGGTAAATCTAAAACATTGTTGCCTTGGGAAATTGATCATATATCTTTCCTAGACACAATCCTATCAAATTATCTTGAATTACTTTGACTTTGATCCCTTCAAGGGTACAGAGGCACTTACACAGTGAGACAGGTCTGGTTATTTCATATCTTATTTTCTCTAAATCGTGATAACAAAAGGGGTAATTAAATTAATTCAAATACAAAAAATTTAACCACAAACAATTTAAGGAAACCATCATTAGGGATAGATATTGTGGGGTGCCTAACACCTTCCTAACACGTAATTGGACTCCCGAACCCTTCCTCTGGTTCCAAGGGTCAGTATTTGGTCTTTTTTATAGGATTGCAATTATCCTTCTAATTAATTGGTGGCGACTCCATTTTTTTAATTTCTGTATTTTTTCCTTTTGTCGCCTTAATGTCATAACAATGCCTTTTTCCGGCCGTCACATTGTGACAGTTTGGCGACTACACTGGGGATGTTAGAGAGTCAAGCCATTTCTTATGTGTTTGTGCTTTGTATGTGATTTGATTACCCTTTCTTGTTATTAAATTATTATTTGTTCCAACATGTTATACATATATGCTTTAATTGCTTTAGCAATTGTGTCTACATGCTTTTATCACAATTTATGTATGATTATTTAGCCACTTTCTCCAATTGCATGTTCTGTTGGAACCTTAGGGTAGAAGACTATAACTGTGATATTTTGTTTACACCCTAGGGTAGGTAACATTTAACTACTTTATTTTGCTGCTTTAGGGTTGTTGTTGGGTAGATCAATTATGCTTAAGGTTTGTGTGTTCTTCACACACATTGTGCACCATACACTACCCTTACACACATATTTGGGCCCTAAACCTAGGTCCGTGAGAACCTCAGGTTAGAAATTAGAGGTGGCACAATGATACTTGGTGGGATTTATTCTCCAGAGTATTCATGAAGACCTCCGCTCAGATTGTTAAGTTACTTATCCAATTGGTTATAAGTGGAGGCTCAGTCCACCCTTATAATTAAATTGGAAAGTTAAGATCCTCACTGTTTTTGTGGGGGCTGTCTGTTTTAAAAGACCAATCCACTAGGATAATAAATCTACCATGAAGCCAGTGTACTATTAGTTTGACCCTAAGAGCTACCTTGTAGTTAGGGCTTGACCATTCGAAATACATATATTTACCTTAATGTCAACCAAAATAGGACAATGAAGAGTTTGTTTCATCTCCTCTCTCTGTCTCTTTAACTATTGCATTTCATTGCTTTGAAAAAATAATCCAAAAAACAAAAACAAAAACAAAAACAAAGACAAAAAAAATGAAGAGTTTTACATGACTTGTCTTGTTCAAAAATGGCATTCTCATCATTTTCCATTACCGTTTTGGGGTTTTATGTCAATGTCCTTAAATCATTGAAGTTAAAAAGATTGGAATTAATTATGCACATTTTTAGATAATACCTATGTGACAGTTTTATACCTCAATGGGATATTGTTAACCATGTTCTCCTTTATAGAGTATCATACTCTCAATAGGGGCATAAGTGAAAATGAAAAATTTAAAAGGCCAATATTTGTACAATAAAGAGTTCAATGGTTCAATGGACTAAACCATTAATGGTAAGATTTTGACTAAAATGGACTTGTTTTGTTTTCAAAGAGAAAAAGCAATGTACACCATTGTGCCACCTAAGGAAGGCTTCGGCTAACTGTTCTCAGTCCACTCGAAGAATATACACTAGGTCTTACAATATGGCTTTAGAACAGTCTAATACTAAGAGCATTCAGAGGCTAGAGGCTCGGATGGATCAAATTCAAGATCAGTTAATAAAACTCATGGATCTCATGGTTAGCAATGTGAGGGATAGGAGCACAACCCAACCTCACCTAGAGGTACTCTATTTTGGCCAAACCTCTAGTATACCTATGATGGCCAATATCATGCCTCCACCACCAATACCCTGCTAATATTCGGGAGAAGAGAGAAATGCTATGAACGGACCCTCTGAAGGGTATACCTATGAAAAAACACCAATTATATCGCCCATGAGAACAGAGGTATTGGCACAAGAGAAAAGAGTCATGGACCAGGTCCTCATCCTAGAAGAGAAGATGAGAACTCTACAGGGGGTAAATTCATTTGGAGTTATCAGTGCAAGGGAGCTGAGATTGACTCCCTAGGTGAATATCCCAAAGGATTTTAAGGTTTTGGAATTCATAAAATAAAATGGAACCACAAATCCTAAATTTCATCTGAGATTCTTCTGCACAGAGATGGCAGTGGCAGGAGAAGATGAGAAGTTACTGCTAAACTTTTTCCATAAAAGTCTCACTGGGGTAGCATTTCAATGGTACATGCTATTGGATCATTCTAGTATTAACAGGTGGGAAGATTTAGTGAATGCTTTTCTTAGGCATTATTGTTTCAGTTTGGATACTACTCCCACCAGGGAAAAACTGCAGGTTATGCAGAAGAGGGGTAAAGAGACGTTCAAGGAATATGTCCATAGATAGCAGGAATTAGCAGCTAAAGTCCAACCACTGATGACGAATACTAAGACTTGTTCTTACTTTTTAGGAATGCTAGAAGCTCCCTATATTGGCCTGATGGTGGGAAGTACCTACAAAGATTATTCTGACCACATTAAAGCAGGGGAAAGAATTGAAATATTGATAAAGACTGGCAAGATACTGGTTGGAGATTATGAACCTACAAAACAAGATCAAAAGAAAAGTTATTTTTAGGAAAATGAGCCAGAGGTCAGCTATGTTCAGGTGCCAACACAAGGGTCAAATCCTCCACAAAATCGGTCAACCAGGAACACCAAGCCATTTCCAAACTTTCAAATGTCAAACATCAAGCTTTACAATAAGTTATTTGATGTTTGTGTCATAAGCCCATTACCAGTTGAACCATTTCAACCTCTTTACCCATCTTGGTATGACCTTAATGCCAAATGTGCATATCACTTCAGTATTAATGGCTACACAATAGAAAATTGGAAGGCACTTAAGAAGCAAATTATGAACTTGCTTAAGCATGGTGTCATCACACTGGATCAGAATGGTCTAAGTATTAATACCAACCACTTGCTTTGCCATGCAGGAGATGGTTTAGTCAGTCCCATCATGAGGGATGATGAGAAATGAGATCGTCGAATCAGGCCAGATCAAGGAGGCCAGCTTCTCGATTGCTATGATTCAAAGTGATTCACAGTGTTTACACTTTTTAGTGTTATTAATTCTAGTCTTGACTTATTTGGCTAAAGTCCCAAGCCATTTGATTTTTAAAGTATGGACCCTATCTTATCCTTTGAATAAAAATTTGCAATTCAATATTTTGTTTAGTTCTTTGTTCTGGATTTAAATACTCCTATTTGTCATAACAATTCCTTCATTTAGAGAAATCATTCTCTTAATTTTTCTCATAATATGGAGATTTTACAATGTTCGCTCATTGATTCTCTGATGAAATAGATATGAACATTTATTCCTTCGAGAAAGAGCATATTGAAAAATTGAAAAACTATTTGAGTGACTATACAAGTGATAAATCCCACAATGTGGAAAATGAAAATTATAAACTTGGTGAAAGAAAAAAGCTCATAATCATAATTTCGAGTGGAAAAATGAGAATATGCAAAAGTTAGGCTAGTGATTCCTGATTTAGTAAAAAAGGATTAAAGAACAAAAAAAGAAATGCCTACTAAGCCAAAAACCCAAAAGGGTGGCTTAGGCAAAAGTTATGGCTCAATTTGAAAAGAAACCATACTAAAAGGAAATAGGGTAATCAAGAAAAAAAATTGTGATGAAAGCATTAATGCGAGAAGTTGCAATTGGGGCAACTTTCCTATTGGATATCATGTCATCAACAATATGCTTCTATCAAAGGATACAGAGTGCATATTGGTTGCAATATGAGAATCAGTGTTTGTAGAAGTTGAAGAACTCAATTGGGGAAAATTTTGTTGCCTCTTTCTTTGGCTTTTCTACCTTTTGCTTTTAATGCAGGAAGTTTTGTTTCATATAATAGACTTCAAGGGTCATATGACCCTTTCCTCTTCTATTGCTCGTCACGACAAAGAATGTTTATTCACCTAATCAACTTCCTTTTCAATAATCAAACTTGGGCAATATTGCATTGTCTCTGAGTTTTGACTTTCTATCATTTGAACAAGAGCTTTATGATCCCTTTCTCTTTTCAGCATACTTGCATCATTAAAAGAGGTTTACTCACTTAATAGACTTCTTCATCAATATATTCATTGAATAAGATTTGAGTGGATTAAGAAAGACTGGATTGAACATCACTCTC
>JASKGM010092755.1:0-11010 GCA_034509205.1 Ceratonia siliqua
TGGACCGAAATAGATTTGAGTAGGATATAGGGTCATTTTGTGAACCCCACATTTCTTTATTCAACTCAAAATTCAAAAGGTTTATTTATGTGAGAAAATTAAGTAACCAAATAACAAGTCATTATCTTCTCAATTAATTTGACGCATGCTGGGATTCTGGGAAGATGCAGGGCAGAGTATTAAATAATAAACGCAAAAGCCGTATAACTGAATCAACAACTTTTAGACGAAAAAAGAAATTTGACCATGGAAATGAACTAACTGAAATATTCAAGCAATAAGTCAATTTTAGGAAGAGGAACGGGAAAATTCTTTTAAAAAGAAAATTATTATTGTGTACTTTGAACATTGAAAAGAACATACCTATCAACATGGGTATTTTGGGGCAGCTTTCCTTCATAAATGAGAGACAAGAGAGAAGTTATTTTATATGCCAAGAGAAACGAGAAGTGGCCATAAAAATAGAGCTGTTAAAATGAATTGAGTTTATTGGATTGACCTAACCCATTATGCAAAAGGGATGGGTTGGGATAGAAAATTAAATCTGTCATTTTGGTGAGTTGGCTTTTTTTTTTAGAGCCATCATTATTTTTCTACTTTCTTGCTAATTGATTTACTTTCTTTGTTTCTAATATTTGGTAGGGTTATTTTTTCAATTTTTATTGGACTTGGTTATCACCATTTAAATCGAATATAATATGGCTTTGGATTTGTAATATATTCCTATCATTACTTTAGGTTTTGTGGATAAAAATAAAATAAGTAAATACTAATTCATTTCTTTAAATGACATTTATTTTTTAATTTCATTAATAGATTAAATACAACTTACAGATATCCAGTACTACACAAATTTTCTAAATTCCTTCTGGGAGGATATGTAATTTTTCATATAGAAATGTTTGATTTCTGATGATGAATGAAAGTTGTATGAGATATCTATTGAAGATATTAAAAGAAATAAAAATAACTCCTTGATCTTTTGATAAATGTTCTTGTCACAACATGACGACTGGGAAAAAGACACTATCGTACCTTAAGGCAACAAAAGAAAAAAATACAGAGATTAAAAAAATAGAGTGGCCATCAATTAATTGGGATCTTTTAAAAACCAAATGCTAGCCCTTGAAACTAAAGGAAAGGTTTGAGAGTTCAATTATGCGTGAAGAAGGTGTGAGGCATCCCACAACGTCCATCCCTAAAGATAGTTACTTTAGATCATTTGTACTTTAATTTTATATATTGTAATTACTCATTTTTTGTTAATACAACTAAAAGATAAAGGATTTAAGAATTAGACCTGCCTTATTAGGTGAGCGCCTACGTACCTCAAAATGAATAAAGGTTCACGTAATTCAATATTGTTTTGATGGGAAATTGCCTAGGAAAGATATATGATTACTTTCCTAGGGTGAATATGGTGAATATCGTTTTAGATAATATAGGAGAATAAATCTCTACCCAAAATCTATGGATGTATTAAGACATTATGAAAAAATAAGTTTTTACATAAAACTTGACAAAATGAAATAACCATTCTTGACATAATATTTAAAAGGAAATAAGACAATATGAAAAAATGAATTTTCACATAAAACTCAATAAAATAGGAGAACAATTATCCACATAATGTTTGGAGGAAATGAGACAATATATATGGGAAAATGAATTTCTACATAATGCTCAATAAAATAGGAGAACAATTCTTCACATAATGTTTGGAGGAAATGAGACAATATGGAAAAATGAATTTCTACTTAAAGCTCAATAAAATGGGAGAACAATTCTCCACATAATGTTTAAGAGGAAATGAGACCATATGAGAAAATGAATTTTCACATAAAGCTCAATAAAATGGGAGAACAATTCTCCACATAATGTTTGAATAAGAAGTTTGTTATTCTTGGTCAAAATCCAATTTTCAGGAGTTTCAGGACAAAACTAAAATTTCTAAAATATTTGGGGCTAAAATGAAAATTTTAAAAACATTAGGGACAAAACAATATTTCTAAAAAGTTTGGGACAAAAATGAAATTATCAAAAACTATTGGGGTTGATGACGTGGCAGAGGAAAATGACCCATAAGAAACTCACAAAATTTTATCACATTTTTAGCAAGCAAAAATCTTACTTTTAAAAGGCTTTTGGAGCCTTATTATTATTATTATTTAACTTATTCTTTTCTCACTTTTTATTTACTTTTTTTAAAATAAGACAAAGTATAATGGTAGAATTTGAAAGCAACACTCAAATAAAAGAAAAAATAAAAGTGAAAAATGACAAAATAAACAAATAAAATAGAGCAAGAGCTTATGCCTTACAAATGGAGAGAATGAGAAACAAAATAAAAAATTAAATATCATTAATATTATAAACCAAGAATAATAATAATAACACATATAATAGATGAGAAAACCCAAATAAAACAAATATTAAATCAACCCATATATCACACAACAAATAATAAGAGTTACTTAGAAAAACAAATGAATTCATAGGCTAAAGTTTTAACCAAGAGCTTTGGATTCCAAAGAACCCACCATCACAACTCTTCAAGATAAAACAGAAAAAAGAAAAATGTAAACAATACAAGAAGATGAATGAGTTACCTTCCTAAAGCTTTAGGATGAATCTCCAAGCTCTTAGTCTCACTTCACCCAAACCTTCAAGTTTTAGAGTGCGCAGAGTTCCTCTACGTAAAAAATGAAGTTTCCCTAATCTCTTATTGCTCTTTTATTGCCAACCAAAATTAAGGCAAAACAAACTGGAATAAAAAAATGGTGAATGGCACGAGGGAAGAAGAAAAAGTGAGGGAGAGAATGAATTAATTTAAAAAAAAAAATGTTTCTCCTAAGTGAGAGAGTGAAGGAAGCGTGATGTGTTTGTGAAGATAGAAGAAAGAAAACAAAAACAATGAGAGAAAGGGAGAGAGCTGACGTGAGATAGGGAAAAAAAATGAGATGATAGAGTGTGTGTTGTGTATGTAGGAAGAAAAGAAAGAAAGACAAATGAAGGCTCTTGTTGGAGTGGGCAACTATAATGAAAGAAAGGAAGAGGTATTAGGTTAAATGGGAGATGGGTAGGTTAGAAAAAGGGTGTGTGAGAAAGAAAAAAGACAAAGACAAAGCTCAAAAATGGTAAAGGGAGGGGGATGCGTGAGGAAGGGGAGAATGTGAGGTGAGAGAGTGTGTGGAAAATAAAAGTGAAGATTGGTAGGTTAAGGTGAGGGAAATGGATCATGGGTATGAGCTTGTGGATTATTTTAGTGGGGTTGAAGAAGTGTGCTTGGATTGAGTGAAATAAAAACAAATAAATGAGAATTAGGCTATCAAACATTTTTTGTTTCCAATTTCTCTTCTTCTTTTTTTCTTCTTTTTTTCCATATGTAAAGATAATAAAAGAAACATAGGCAAACCCTTGTATTCTATATTTTTGTGATTTTAATTTTTTATATTTTTATATTCTAAATTTTTTTTAGATTTTTATATAACAAATAATAAAAAAAATATAGCAGGACAAAATATGATGTTTTCAATTCTCATATGCTTTTAATTTTGATCAATTAAAAGAAATTTAATTTAGTACGTTCTTTTTTATGAAAGTATGTTCTTAAAATTTTTTTAAAATTTACATTTTATGCAATTAAATTTTTAACTAGTACTTATAAATTTTAGTCAATATTGAAATTAACTAAAATTCATTTAATAGATTTTACATATTAAATTTTATTTCTAAGCTTCTACTTTTGGTAAAACGCATACAAGAACAAACTCATTTATTACAATTTGTATTTAGTAAAGTAAAAATTTTCCTTTTATTTAATAACGGTATTAATATATGTTAAAAAAATATTTTTTTTTGGTGAGTTAGCCTATCAATCTACCATAAGGCTGGTTGGGTTTGGACTTTGCCAAATTGCCTCCTTAGTAGGCCAACCTGCCTTGCCCCGCCTATGAGCAGGGCCTTGACAACCCTAATTAAAAGGAGGTAGTACCATGTTAAAAAGAAATGTTCATGACATAAATCTGCAATATACTGAGTATTCATTTTACATCTTATTTATGATGCCTTGCCTCTTTTGAGAATGTAATTGTGCTCAAATTCATTAGAATAAAGCTTATTGGAAAATTAGAATTTAACCCATTTCTTCTATTAGCTAGAACGGTATCCTATTTAGTAACACTTTGAGCATTCTTATGGGCATATGGATTTACAAGAAATTGTTGAGAACTTGAAGGCATTACTTATTCCTTTCACACTTATTATGAATATTATTTTATTATTTTGATGAACCATAATTTGAGTATTCCTTCATGAACAAGTAGGAAAAAATTACTTCAACTAGCTTTCTTAGAAAATATAGATCTGAAAAAACATAAAAGCTCTTTAAACCATCTTTCTGCAATTTTCTACTGAAGCTACATGCAAAGTACAAGCAATCTCTATTCTCAATAACTATTACAAAAAACACAACGGGAATTTCATTTGCTTGTTTAGTGACATATATTGAAAACTCACCTCCTTCTGGCTTGTATTTAAGTTTATATTTACTATCTTGCCTGTAATAATGAGATGGAAATTTCATTTGATGAAGAAAGTTGACATTTTCCTGATGAACCACCTTCATTGTGTGGATAAAATCCAGGCTGCTTTGGCTTAGGCAATGTTTTCTCACCATTCAACATTAGAACTACTGATGACATGTCTGGCCTATCCTCTGGTCTATCTTGAACGCATAAGAGCCCCATGTGAATACATCGTACCACCTCAAACAAAATTACTGAATCGCCTAGTGATTCATCTATTAGCTCCAATGGTCTCCCCTCACTCCATAGTCTCCATGCCTGAAAGACAAGTATAAATTATGGGTTTGAGTCTACTATGATCTAACTAGTGGTTTAAATAAGATGCATGTAGAGAAATAGAATCAAAATATATATGTAAGATTAAACAAGATATTAAAAAATCAAATGTAACAAAAAGTCCCTCTTTAGGCTTACATGTCCAAGAAGATTAAGATGATGATGTGAGTCATAGAATTCTCTATTCTTTCTCCCACTTATTATCTCCAATACAATAGCACCAAAGCTAAATACATCAGATTTTATAGAAAAAGATCCATACACTGCATACTCAGGTGACATATAACCACTGCAAAATGATAGAAGAGAAAAATAAAACTATCAAAACAAAGGAGCATATATCATAAAGTAAATAAATCAGGTTCAAGCATGCTTACTGAGTTCCTACTACTCTTATTGTATTGGCTTTAGCATGATCACCACTAAATGTCCTAGCCATTCCAAAGTCTGATATTTTTGGATTCATGTCATTATCAAGAAGTATGTTGCTGGTTTTGAGATCCCTGTGAATAATTCTTAGCCTAGAATCCTGATGAAGATACAGAAGCCCTCGAGAAATGCCACTGATAATTTGGAAGCGTTTAATCCAATCCAATAGTCTACTCCTAGTTTGATCTGTTCAATTCCCTTCTTAAGTTAGCTTGAAGCTGATAGATGTTCAAGCTAAGAGTAAATCATGGATTTAGGGAGGATAAAAGCTCATACCAAAAATAAAGTAATCCAAACTTCTGTTAGGCATGTATTCATATATCAAGATTCTCTCATCATTTTGAATGCAATAACCAAGAAGTTTCACAAGATTTCGATGTTGAAGATTGGCAATTAACACAACTTCATTTTTGAACTCCTCTGGTCCTTGTCCAGATTTCGTGGAGAGCCTCTTGACAGCAATCTCTTGACCATTTGCCAATTCACCCTGTTGATCATCATTTAGAAATAGTAGACTTATATAGAGAATATAAATCCAGTCCTAGGATATAATAACCTCACCTTGTAAACTGGTCCAAATCCACCTTCTCCTAATTTATTATTGAAGGAGAAGTGATTAGTGACATTGGCTATGGTTGAAAAATCAAATGTTGGTAAGTCAATGTTTTCTTTCTCATTTTTCTCAAGGTGATCATTTTGGTAAATTGTTTTCCTCCCTGAAATGGTAGATGGATTAAGAATGATTGACATTATATTTTAAAGTAGTAGATAAGTATTGGTTATAAAATTTGAATTGAACAAAAAACAATAGTGATTGCAGTTGAAAGTCTGCTAATTTTTATATGAACAAAAGAAGTCAAAATTCACCTGGCCTCCCAAGTTTCTTCCATCGTAGATAAATGACAAATCCAACTATTGTTATACCCATGATGAATGCACCAATTCCTCCGAGAATCCATGCTAGCTTTTTCTTGTCCGATTGCCTGTTATTATTGGTTTGATCTAATACATTAAAAGCACTATTAGTCAACATACAAGCTACTTTAAGTAGTTTAGGAACCAAAAAGTATCTGCACAGCATAACTATGAAAGCTGTTGGAAACTATCTAATTAGGGAAGTTACTAATAGGCAAGTAGTTACTAGAGGGCATAAAGTTATGGGACAAAACAATTATGCAAATACAGAGGGAGACAGGCAATAGGGCATTCAAAAATTTAGAATTGGGTGAGGGAGATCACTGGCTTCTAGAATTACCAGAATTAAGAGTATTCAGCCACTCAAAATGCGAAGTAAATATGTGTTATTTTTGTTATTGTGTATTTATTTGAGTGTTATGTTTATGTGTTCTAATGTGTATTTAAGTTGCTGTAGTGTTGTTCAAAGAAGTGTTCGTGTGTTTTATGTGTTGAATTATGTGACAATTGGGATATTATTACCATATAAGTACAATGTTTCCATCATTTCCATTTTTGTTTTGTGGTTTCTATCAAATTGGTATCAGAGTAAGGATCCAATTGAGGAATGGTTAGTATAAGAATGGATGAACAGAGAAGAGAAATAAGTGAGATCAGGAAAACTCTACAAGACTTTGGGGTTGAAGTTCGTGAATTCATGGCTAGGATGAGGCTAAGAACCAGGGAATGCTCAAAGGCTCGTGAATTCATTGTACATAGGAAGAATAAGGAGGCTGGGTATAAGAGATTAAAATTAACAATATTTTTTGGTGAAGACCAATGTGTTGGCTTTTCCATATGGATTGATATTTCCTTTTCAATGGAGTAGATGAAACTGAGAAGCTTGAGGCAATTGTAGTTTGCATGGAGGGAGATGCATTAAGTTAGTTTCACTGGTTGGATGGCCGGTAACCAATTTGAACTTAGGAGGAATTGTTGGGAATAAGTTACCTTAGAAAGCGAGTTGTATTCTCCAATTTGATGTAAATACATTTTGATATTAATAAATAAAAATTTTATTTATGTAAGCTTCATTTTCTACCTATTAAGGTTCC
This sequence comes from Ceratonia siliqua, assembly GCA_034509205.1. Taxonomy (NCBI): domain Eukaryota; kingdom Viridiplantae; phylum Streptophyta; class Magnoliopsida; order Fabales; family Fabaceae; genus Ceratonia; species Ceratonia siliqua. The sequence goes on from JASKGM010092755.1 coordinate 7,301, forward strand.
TACATTCTAATAAATCAAGATACATTTACATAAGGGTTATGTAAAAATGAGATATGTATTTTTGGATGAATCTAAAACAATATTCATAATCACTGAATAAAGTCGATCACTATATTCAATTAAGACTATAGTGTCTGGATTACCTCTATAGAAAGAATGAGATTCTTTTCTAAAAGAATGATGAATCTCAAATCATTATAATAGTATACTTCAGATAATGACATTATTAAATGAATTAGAATTAAGCAAGATATCAAGTTCAAGTTAATACTGTTACTTTGAATTTAAACTCACACATATTGTATCAGCTAGTGGTAGAACCGAAATCCTAATGAATTATGGACTCGTGTTCATGACCATTGTGACCTTTGATATACTATAGGCATGACCATTATATAACATTGGTCAAGACTCTGCATATTGGAATCATAGTGGGAATGAACATCTAAAAACATAAATCTAAGAAATGGAGTTCGTAACATTACATCACTTCTAATGATTTCAAAAAGACAAGTGACATATCTGAGCCTAGTGAAATGATGAATTAGTTATTCATTATTTCTAGATAATTTTAGAAATGTTCTAAAAGATTATCCGATCACTTATCAGATGAAATCTTATACCAGGGACAAAATTGACATAAGGTATAAAACGATAATTTTACCTTGTGTCAATGGATGGTTACGAGGGTTCACAAACACTAGGTTTACAAATTAGACAAATTAATGTTCAACATTAACTTCTCGTAGTTTTAGAAATTATCAAGAGTACAATCACGAATCTCTGGTGAAATGATTTCATGATTAATAAACTTGGATGGTCTTATTACGATTAAAATAATCTTAAATTTATTGGAGCTTGAAATTCTTATGTCCAAAAGGATTCCCCACCTAACTTTGAAAAATTCAATCCACATTATGTTGGAATAAATTTAAAATGAAATTAATTAATAGCCTTTTAGCTTATGTCTTAATTAATATAAGAGTTGTCTTAATTTAGACAAAAGAATTATCTTTAAGACAATAGTTATTTTAGTACATTTTTGTATGTCTTAAAAGAGACTAAAATTATCTCAATTTTGGACAAACAAATATTAGGACAAATGTTGTCCTATAAAATGTGAGAAATATTTTTGTCACTAAAGAGACTAAAATAATTCATACATTAATTGTCTAAATTAAACAAGTGTTATTTAATTAGATAATAAAATTTTAAGATAAAATTTTATCTTAATTAAGACAAGTATTGTCTCAATTTGGACAATATTTTTCTTAATAATTGTTTTTTGTTTAACTATTTTAAACTAATATTTGAACTATTCAAATTATTTAATTTAAAGAAATTAAAGAAAATAAAAGTAAATCTTTCTTTATCAGAAATTTTGGGTGAGGTATTTATTTAGGATAAAAATTTAATTTAATTAATGTTAATTACCTAAAGTTCGAGTTGTTTAAACTTAAAAAAAGCAAACCAACTCTCTATGGGATAGAGAAATGGATGGCCAAGTAGGAAGGATGGAAGTTTGAAATATTCAAACATATATCTTATAATTATCCTAATTAACACAAGTGAATAAATGTTGAAAATTAAAATAATTTTAATTTTCAAGAAAACCTACTTTCACTATGAGACTAAGTTAAAGATAATTTAATAAAATGAAATTCTTTTAGTAGAATTTATATTTAAATATGACCAATTAGAAAGCCTACATGTTTTATTTAAGTGTTAAATAAATATAATTTTATCAATTAAATAATATAATTATTAATTAATAAATTAATTAGATGATTTGATTATCTACTCTTTTCTTAGTAGGCATGTGAAATCCATAAATTTTAGGAATGGCTATTTTGAATTGCACTTAAGTAGCCTAAGGTTAAGTCATTATAAATATAACTTAAATATCTCCTTACCCAAGAGGACTTAGCCGTCCACATTAAAAATTAGAGAGGAGCCAAAAAAACACATTAAGAGAAGAAAGATAGACGCGTCTTCTTTATTTCTATTCTTGAGTGATCAAGAGCTTATGTAAGGTGCTTGGATTGTTCTTTGAGTGCAATATCTACAGGCCATACTGGAAGGAAAATGGAAGACTTTCTATTTGAATTTTGAGAAAACTATCTATTTAATTATTTTATCTTTTATTTTCTTTCAATCACTAAACATATTCACTGTAAATTTCGTGAATTGGTGCTTTCAAAAAAACAGGTGGTAAGTATGCTTACTTAAAAAGCAAATTGTAAATATTAAAGTGACTACAAGAGGTATATAAAAAATTTTCACTCTTTCTTTTACCTAGTCATAATGTGATTTTACTTTAGTGTTTTATTTTTGTCAATTTTACATGTTTGTAATATTTTTAAAAATTTTTAAAACTTATCTTGTAAGTTGTACCCTAAAAATTTAGAGGTAATCATTAGATTCAACTGGAATTTCTCGAGGAATTGATTGAACGCTTCCCACCTTCTCAATCCAGTGACATCTGTGAACGGTTGGCGGAGTTGCATCAAGAAAGTATTGTCGCTGAGTTCAGGAAAATTTTCAGTAATTATCAGCCCCCTTGCGTGAAGTTTTAGACGGCTTGCTCATGGGATTCTTGAGGAATGGATTGAGCCATGAGGTTTGGACAAAGTAAGGTTGGGTTTACCCATGACTCAGAAACAATTTATGGGCCTAGCCTAAAAAATTGAAGAAAAAAAAATACTAAACTAGGCCAAGGAATCGAAAATAGGGATAATGGGCTACCTGGATTTGGGCATCCGGCCACTGGCTAATTCGGATAAATCGAGGAAACATATAGGCACGGTTTCTGCAATGATGGGTCATAGCGAGCCTTTCTCGTAACTGGTCCAGCCAGGGAGAGTTTTATGGAGAACAGACAGCAGCGCTACAAGTGCGTAACTGGTCCAGCCAGTCTCGGGTACGCAATAGAGGAGAACGAAGAACCAGCGGAAGATATGCGAATTTCCAGCGACTTTCAGATGCAGAGGCAACTTGCCAGAGGGAGCAAAGCCTCTATTTCCGCTATAAGGAGAAGTTTGCTCCAAGACACTGTTGTAAAAATCCCTATTTGAATCTCTTCATATTAGATGAAGAAGAAGAGGTTAGGAAGGAAAAAGGTTAACCAATCTACTCACTGGTTTTCTCAGTCTTACCTTGGGGACAAGATGCATGTTGAAGGGGGGTAATGTTCGAACCTATCTAATTGGGGAAGTTACTAATGGGCAGGTAGTTACTATGGGGTAGATAGGTATGGGAGAAAAACAATTATGCAAGGGGAGAGGGTTAAATACAGAGGGAGAATGGCAAGGGGGCATTCAGAAATTGGGAATAGGGTGAGGGAGATCACTGGCTTCTCATATTGGGAGTATTCAGCCACTCGAAGTGCTGAGTAAATCTGTTATTTTAGTTACTGCGTATTTTGTAGTGTTTATGTGTCTTAGTGCGTATTTAAGTTGCTGTAGTGTTGTTCAAAGAAGTGTTCGCGTGTTTTCTGTGTTGTAATTCTGTGACAATTGGGATATTATTATCATATAAATACAGTGTTTCCATCTATTTCCATTTCTGTTTTGTGGTTTCTATCAAAAGCTGACAGCAACTAGATAAACTTAATTTCTTCTAGTCACAATTTGGACAGAGTATAGGTAATGCATAAATTGTGAACATTTCATGGAGCAGATCTAACATTCTAACAAGCACCACTTTTTAAC
>JASKGM010092766.1:0-13178 GCA_034509205.1 Ceratonia siliqua
CTGCTTAGGGTTAGGATATTGATTTACAATGTTTAAATTTAAGCAAAGGCCCAGTTCTTTAGGATAGAGTATATTCAAGCTTGGCCTTCCTTTGATAGAGCTTGGCCCTCCCACTTGATCCTTTTTTTTTGTAATTTTTTTATACATATGAATGTGTTAGAATATTAAAAATATTATAAACATAAATTTTTTTTATTTTTTAATAATAACTTGTGACATTTTAAACATTATAATTAACACATTAGCCTTTAAATTTATTTTTAATATTGGTTCTCCAGTTCTTAACAAGCAATAATTGAGCCTTATGTATAAGTGGCCAAGTGGGGGGCTTTAATTTTTTTTAAATATATAATGTAGTATTTAGTATTGAAATATGAAAATATTAAAATTTAGCCCATCCAAATCAAAAAATTTATTTTTACAGAGAACTTTAAGTCTTTAATTAAAATATTTTAGTTTTTTTCATAACAAAAAATTCTTTTACCTTCATATTATATATGTAGAATAAGATGATCACGAAATAATAATAATATTTAAAACCATAAAAAAAATTCAAATAAACAAAATGAGAAAATAAGCATCGTGCTAAACACACAACATTTACAGTACACTTAACAGAATAACAAGTTAACCTTGTATACAATCCTAGTTGGACAATTTCTTTCTTTTTCCTAATATTCTATTTACATGCAACCCTTTATCTTAGGATTATACCCACTTTTTGTTGCTAAGCTTTTGAAGACGTTTGTGGAGGTTGAGAAACCCAAGCTTCTAATTCTTGACAAGCAAGTACTATATTTTGTTGATGAAGTTTTACTTAAAATTCTTGATATTTCTAGATTGTTTACAAATTATAGTCCAATGGATATCAAATTATGAAATTCTTTATACCTTTTTTTTTCATTTTAGTTTTCTATATTTTTTTTTACATATTTAAGTTTTTTAATTTTTCACTTCTCCATAATTTTTATCGTTGAACAAAAAATTCTCTTTAGCCTCCCCAATAAAAATTACCTAGCTAGACAAGACATGTCAACAAGTATAAAAGTTGTATTTTTTTTTTCAAAATATTGAGGCTTTGGGAATTTCTTCAATACTCTTGATACTCAGGAGCATATTTTTTATTTTTAAATTTAATTTTTAAAATTTTAAAATTTTAAAATTTTTAAAAATTTTTATTTTCAGAAATAAGTTAAAAGAATTTTAAAAATATTTGGAAAATATTAAAAAAATTAAAAAAATTTCATAACACAATCAAAAAATAATTCAAAAAACATAATAAGAAAACTAAAAAAAGAAAAAAAAATCTTTTGATTCTTTTTTTATTTTTTAAAATTTTTTTAACTTATTTCTTAAAATAAAAAAAACTATAATTTATAATTTTAAAAATTAAAAGCTCCTGAGCATTGTAGCATCCACATATTTATACTCACAATTGGTTGTTAGGTTTTTCTTTTAATGGTAATGCTTATTGATTTATTTTAATATTTTTGTATTATTTCTTTTAAATTCTTATATTTTATTAATAATTATTTTTTTGATAATAAATGAAAATGATAATAATATAAAAGATCAAATAAGTACAACATTTAAAATTAATTCAAATATTATTGTTAAAAATAAGACTTAATAGATATTTTAATTTATAATATTAAAAGGATAATTTTATGATATATATATTTTTAATTTGTACTTGTTTATTATGAATAATTTATTTTTATTAATATATACTAGTTTTGAATAATTTAAAATATATTTTTATTAATTTTTATGATAATTTTTATGCATTTGTTATTAATTTTCTTAATTAAGTCTTTTTAAATTTATTTATGTCCTCAAATCTTATAAGATTAGATTAGGTCCTTTAAATATAAACCCAATAAAAAACTAACCAACCTGAGTCCAATCAACTTTTCTTAAGGCCCAGTAAGATCCAACCAGTCTAGCCCAAATAAACAACTCTATGTTATTTCAAGCTACAAATTGGGCTAAGTCTTTGCTTAATAAACATGATAATATATCCCATGATTTTGGTGTAGATGGATTTTTTGTGTGGATAAAAGTTTAAAATTTGAAATTACTGATTTGAACCTAATATATATTAAAAGTGTCATATAAAAAATTAATATTGAAAAATAAAATTCTTAGGCGTAAATCATTATAATTAAAATTTTGACTTCGCATTTTCAAAATTAAGAACTTTTGTTGCGAGTAATATTATTTTACATTATTTTTATACATTCTTTCATATTTATTATATTATTATTTATTATGTATTATAATTATTATTTTATTATATATCAATAATAAAGATAAAAGTGTAAAAAAAAATAATTTAAAAATATTATTTCCACGTTAGTTTATATATTATAACATAGAAGTATATGAGAAATATTAGTAATATCTTTGAGTAATGTAAGTTATTGTGTAACTCTTATTAAAAGATAAAGAAAAAAAAAGTAATGGCATTTGATAGGAAAAACATGCTATAATAAGATAAAAATATTGAGAAAAGAAGGAAAAAAATAGATATTTTTATCTGGTCATACTTTTTCTAGATATAACTATAATTAGCTTCTTCAAAAATAAAGCGAAATAAAAAAAAATGTGTAATGGATATTTCCACCATTTCCCACCAAAATCCAAAGTCCAAAAGATATTTACAGAAATCTTCCATTTCCTTTCCGAGTAGCAGGAGAACCAGACACAGCTCATTGATCAGTGAAGCTGAGAACACGAATCATAACCATATCTCCTTCTCTCTATTTCTCTCTTTCTTATTAGCTTCGATGTTGCAGTCACACTGCCACCACCACTTTCTCTTCCCAAACCTCTCTGTCCCTTTCTCTCTTGCCCATAACCCCTCTCTGTCTCTTCCTTTACCATCCCCTCTTCTTAATTTTCTTAACAAACCCACAGTTCTTCACCCTGTTTCAGCCATTCCTCCAGCCTCTTCACCATGGCTAACCCAACTCGCCGAACTCATTACTGCTGCAACAGATGAGGGCCCCATCGAACTCCCACTCTCTACTCCTTCCATTTTCGCTACCCCAGACGACCCTGCTGCAATACAAGTCGCTACCAGCGTTCTTCTCACAGCAGCCATCACTGTCTTCCTCTTTCGATCTATCCGGCGCCGGGCAAAACGTGCCAAAGAACTGGTACAGATTGTATTTCTTCATGTGCTGTTATGCTTAAATTTTCAGTTGTCTTAGGATATGGGTTTAATTGTTCTGTTCTTGTCGATGACTGTGTGCGGGTTATGAACGTCTTGGCCCTGAGGTGTTGAGGTCGGGTCAATTGAATGAGGCCGGTCACAAGTAAATAAGGGCTCGAGCGCGATTATTATGTTCCGATGTCAAAATTAATTTTGTCCGAGCTTAGAATTCGCAGTCTAGTCACACCTGAGGAGGGTATTTATAGACTGGTGTTGCTTGGTCCTTAGTGGGCCTGATTGTTGGGTCTTAGTTATTGGGCTTTGGCAAGGTCCACTATAGTTCTTCAGTATTTTATGGTGACGAACAAGTTCAATGCATCAATTTTTAGCTTGAACAATTAAGTCACAACGCGGGATTCATTGGGTTTGTTAAAAAATTGGTTGTGTTCCTTTGCGGTTCATTGTAATTTTGAGTGATTTTTGCTACTATGATTCAATCTATATTTTCAGTAATATGGGTTTGGTGGTTCTAGCAATTTAGGTCTTCAGGAGCGAAGAAGTCTCTGAAGGAAGAAGCATTGGATAGCTTGAAAGCTATGGGGTCATCTTCAAATTCAATTAAAGCTAAGGGTCCACCTTCACCTGTTGACGCATTGCTGGGGGGGATAACAGCGGGTATTATTGCTCTTATTCTCTATAAATTCACCACCACCATAGAAGCAGCTCTAAGTCGCCAACCAATTTCAGATAATTTCTCGGTTTGCCTCATGCCCTTCTATCTGTCTTAATTGATTATCTTTTATTGCACAGGAGAAGAAGCAAGTCATCTATAAGGTTTACATTCAGATAAGACTGTTTTCTTTGACTAAATGGATCAAAGAAGAAGGCCAGATTGTTAGGCTTCTGCTATCATCTGAATAGCTAGGAATATTGCTACTTACAATTGCTAATTGTAATGCTGGCAAAATTATCTCATGGGAGTGCTATATCTCTCTTTGTATTCTTTTTGGTTTTTAAGCTTAATTAATTGCTCTAAATTTTTTCATTGCTGTGGTCAATCATTCTTCTCATTGTGATGATTTTAATGTTCATACTGGAGTACCCGATCGGGAAAAACTGTTAAAAAGTAAAATACTAGAGTTAGATGACTTGATATAAAGTAACCAGTCCCCTGCAAGGGTGCCCCTTGTTATGGTCATCACAAAGTGCTGGAACTATGAAATCATTACACCCATCTTTCCTGAAGTCGAGTGCACATGATCTGTGCAGGCACTAAACTCTGCAATAGTGTGCATCCTACAGCTGAAATTCAATCTATTCTGTTATTGATATGGATTTTGAAAATTAAATTGTATTAGATATTCCTTTATAACAGGAGCCTAATATGCATTAGTTTGATGATAAAAATTGACAATTTTTTGTATAATTTTAATCTTCCAATCTTGTAATGTAAGGAGGAAATATACAAGGAATACATCATATTCGAGTCATAAAGATATAAAAAGATAGAGAAACATTTTGTTGAATTAAGCTCTTTTTTAGTTCTTGTTGCGTTAGCCACTGTTTGGTAGTTGATTTCCATTGCCTGCCCAGGATAATCTAACGGTGAAAATGGCATGGTTTTCAGGTCCGCCAGATAACAATCACCATAAGGTACTCCCCCATTGTCTATCTCTCAGAGGCCTTCTGTACTAATTTCTTTAAGCATCTGTTAATCATTTGACCTCTTTTCACAGGACAACGGTGAATGGCTTGTGCTACCTTGCTACATTTGTTTTTGGCTTCAATTCCTTAGGTTTATTCCTTTATTCTGGCCAGCTTGCCATGAACTCCTTTATGGAAGGTTCAACTGAAAAGCAAACTGAAAGCGAAAGCACCAAGCCATCAGGCTTATCAAATTCATCATCTGAGAGTCCCACAAATAACACTCAATTGTACAGCAGTAAGGAAGATCGAAGTTCAAATGATAATAAAAAATGAGTCTAGTGAAGTTGAAGTGGAAGAATAGGTCAGGTCCTCTTACTGACTTGTAGAAGTGATATATCTTCCATGCAATTACTACCTAGCCTTGATGTAGAATATGAAAAGGTTTTATGGAAAGTTTAGAAACTACCTTCTTTTTCCTTTACCTTCTGAATACCAAATTATATGTTTAAATTTCCATGTTTAGTGGGAGGCAGATGTTTAGTGTAATCGGGTTCACTGCCTTTGACTATAATACCAATTTGCAGTATGATACTATTCTCTCGGATCCTTGTAAATTTGGAAAAGAAATACAAGGGTCGACCACACCATTCTGTGTAGATAAACCTTGAACTACCAACCCCCGATCACCTGCGATCACAAGTTTGACTTCTATGTATGGAACTTGGAGAAAATTCTAAACAGCAAAATTAGGAGTTAATAGTAGGGAGGTAAGAATCAAATGATAGAGACAGAGTACTGCATTCAATTCAACCATGTGTGCTTACTCTGTTTTTCTTGACTGCATTCAATTCAACCATATGCGCAATTAAGCATGATAATGAAAGCAGAAAGCAGTAAAGATAAGATGTATGACCAGACAAGATTCCAACCAATTTATGGGATTGGTAACCAGACATATAACAGCCTTTGATCAAATGCTCCACTAACATTATCCTCATGGCCTTCAAAGCAACAGAAGATTAAATGCCACCCCCCTAGAAAATTAAATGAAAATGTCAAAGAAGTAAGTGTTTTTGTAGAAAAATAAAAACCAGTGAAGGTTTGATGGTTACTAACTTACTACCAATCTACCATTATCATGTACATTTAACCAATAAAATTATGAATGAGCCGCTGAGCCTAAGGTGAAAAAGAAAGAGAAAAACAATTGCCTGAAAACTGCTAGAAATTTACAAAGGATTCTAAAAATAGTAAAATCGCTATAATACCAAACCTACTTTCTAAACTAACCGAAGCTGATAATTGATAAGGAATAATTATTTCAGAAATAAAAGGGAAATTGATATCAAAATGACAAAATCAAACCCCAGCCGCGCCAGCTGGAGGGTCAGGCCCCAGCTTCCTATTCTTCTTCCAGAAACTAGCCTCTGGTGCGAGCTTAGCCGACGACCTCATTGGCTCCGACTTGCAGCGTGTGAGAACGAACGGCTCGTAAGCGTTGGACTCCACCAGCTTCTGCTCTATCCTGGTCGCCATAGACATTCCCGCCGCCGGAGCCGGGAATGAACAAGATGACCTCGGGGGCTGCAGCAACGGCGGCGGCGGCGGTTTAGAGTCGATGCTGATTCTCTTCTTGGGCTCATCTCCACCGTCCTTTTTCTTCACGGGTTTCTCTGGAAGCCATCGGACGAAGTCCGTACTGCAAACCCAAGTCTCCTTCGAGACCTCCATGGACAGCTTCGGCTCGCACATCATCAACAGCAAGCAGTCTGGTAAAACAGAGCTTCCCCTCTTTGGTTTTGATTGGGTTTCTCGCTCCTTTGACTCCGGACCCACCTTTTGTTCAGGGAGTTTTGGGTCATCAGGATCGGGTCTATCTTGGGTCGCTGTCTCTTCGTCTTCCCAAAGTCTCTCTGTAGTCTCTCTCTCTTCCTCAACCGTTGACTCCTCAGTTGCTTCTGCTGAAGTCTCAGCCATTACTGCTGCTGCTTCTTCTTCGTTGTTTTCTGATTCTGACGCCCCAGACACTGGAGGCGAGGACGCAAGTTCTGCGCTTCTTCGTTCAATGTGATCATCTTCGTCGTTTTCTTTCTCCTTCAGTTTCTCTTCATCCTCTTGGAGCATGTTGGGCTGAACCTCTTCAATTTCTAGTTTTTCGAGATCTACTTGAACTTCAGGTGAAGAAACACCCAACAAGGTTTCATCCTGCTGATTGGCATTTCCTCCTCTATCTTCTTCTTCTTCGACTTCTTGCTTTCCTTGAATTACTTCGGGAACTTTATATATTTCTGGGTTTTCACCATTTTCAATCTCTACTACTGGTTTCGCTTCTAATTCTGCCCCTGCGATAAGATGCTCCTCCCTATCCACAAAAGTGACTTCCCTTTCACAAGTGCTATCCTCTTTTACCCCCGTTGGAATTTCAATATATCTCTGTACTTCATCTTCTTCCATGAGTACTCGTTGTTCTTCTCCCGCATCATTTCCATTATCCTCTTCTTCCTCTTCATCTTTCTGAAGTGGTGACTCCCAAAACCGATTAGCCAGAGCTGCCATTTTTACAGGATCAGATCTGCACCTCATCAACAACAGAGCATTCTTTGGCGGAATGCATATGCTGACCCTTGCCTTCTCTTCTTCCTCCATTACAAACTCATTTTTCTTCTCTACATCAAGATCAATATCTTCGAGCACATGCCTTCTCTGACTCCTCTCTAGCCTATCCGTTCTTTCTTCCTCTCCCACTACCAGCTCTACCTCCCTGCCCTTCGCATCCCCTTCTTGTAAAGCCACCAACCATCTTGCAACTGCAGCCCCACAAGAACTCTCTGTGGCATGCCCACCACCAGATCCCTCTGTCCCTGCTGCCTTCTCTTCTTTATCTCTCTCGCTTGACGTACAAGAAGACCGACAAGGAAAGAGACAATTAAACTCAGCTCCAAAGGCCCTCAGAGCTTCACAAATGGTTAAAGGAAGATGAACCCATCTCTGATTCCGAAGCGGCAAACACTCTTGTTGCAAATTCTGATAATTCTGATACCGAAAACTCTGACTATTTTGCCGACTGAGATCTGGGTTTGCTACAAGTTGAAAACTCTGGTCTGTTTTCCTAAAGCTTGCTTCTACTCTTCTCTTAGATCTCGTCCTCATATTCTTCCCCTGTTTCTTGGTTTTCACTCTCACTTGTCCAATGCAGGTTACCTTAGGAGAGGAAGGCTCTGGGTTCTCAAATCTTTTCTTGCCCGAAGTTGGGAACATTGGAGAAGCGTGTCCACCTTTGATGCTCCCATTGCTTCTGAGCCTCCTGCTCAAGGAAGATGACAAAGAAATCTGGGATGGTTCTCTACTATGGCTTGGGCTGAGAATAGACTTAGAAGAGAGCTTCATGGATAAAGAAGACAAACGAGAAGTGAAACAAATGTAGAGCTCGCTTGTGATGCTCCTGCTACTTGAGGTGAGATGAGGTCTCTGTTGTGTCCATTTCATTTCTTTCCGCAAACACTAAGGCATGGTCATTGACAGAACAAGATTTTTTGGGATCATAAGCACAGTGAATAAGGCTTTGGAGTTTGAAAAAAGATCTTTGCTTGATGATGCAGTGGGGTGGCTTTGCAGAGGTACTGATGGCAGGCACAGTTAGGGAGAGAGAGTGAGAATGAGAGAAGGGTTCAACGGAAGGTGATAAAATGTTGCTTGTCTTTAGCAAAATATAACTCAGTAGCTGTAGGACCTGGTTGCTGTTTATCAATTATTTATATGACAATAATATATACATCTTTTTTGAAGTAAAAAAAAAATTGAAAACACCTGTTGGGATACTGGAACTTCATCTGTGTGTTCAGCAAAAAAGGGAAAATCACATGCGTGCAGTAGAATTTTAGCAGATCAAAGAACTTTGGCAATGGTAGAAAGTGAAGGGAAGGGGAAGGTAGAAAGAAATTTTGGAGGTTGAGAAAGAAGCACGGCGAATGAGAATATGAGTATGCGATGATCTTCTAAGGTTTCTTCTAATTGCTACTATATAATAAGATTCAATGATATGGTGACATCAGTAAGTGCAAAAGAAGACAACTTTGGAAGCATTTATGAATGGTATTTGCATGAACGTGGACAGATCATTCAAGAGTGAAGCGGCATTCATAATTTTTTAAATAGTTAAATTTGATAGTGATTAACCCCGGAGTGAGAAGAAAGTGGATGCACCCGTGACTCTGAGTGGGAACTGGAAGTGGGGCTGTAAATAGTAAATAGTAAATAGTAAATAGTAAATAGAGAGGATTTACTCTCTTTATTTTAAAATAATAATTATTTTAATATATTTTAAATTATTTATTATTTTATATTACTAATAAAATATTAATTATTTTTTAAGTTTAATTTTATTTATTATTGTTTTTAATATATTAATTAATTTTGTTTTAAAAAAATTTAATTATTTATTTTTTGTTATAATTAAAAATTTTTAATTCTTATATTATTATCTTAAAAAATAGAATAACTGTAGGGTGTGGGAGTCTCAAACTTTTCAGATTTCAGTCTCTCAGAGTGAGAGTTTTTTTTTTCTTTGCTATAATCAAAACAGTGGCAGTTTTGAAATTTCATTCCAAAATCACGGTCTTTGGCAAGCGGGGTCACACTGATGAATCCGAAGGTGCACGTGACCCAACTCTATAGCTTTAGCTAATCGTCATCGTCATCGTCTCCGTCGGACTCGCTTCCCCAATCCGTTTTCAATCCAAAAAGCGCCTTATTACAATTGAATGTCATTTTTTTAATTTTTTTATCGTTTTAAAATAATTATTATTTTAATAATTTTAATTTATTTTAAATGATATGTTATTTTATATTATTAATAAAATATTAATTATTATTTTTTAACTTTATTTTTATTAATTATTATTTTTAATAAAAATAATTTAATTTAATATAATTATTTTTTAATAAAATTAAAATTTTTTAATTCTCTTATCGTTAAATAAAATAAAACAGATAAAATATAAAATTTTATTCTTATAATTTTAAGTAGTTATTAATTTAATCAATTAAATTTTTATAATTTTTATTTTTATCATTAAATTAATAATTAATATCATTAAATAAATAATTAACGTGATCAATAATATATATTCTTATGAAATAAAAATTTTACCTCCCCATCACCCATTACAAAAAACGACTTTTTCATCGGTCAAAAGTCTCAGTTATCTACTGTTCATCAATTGGCTCAAAAAAAAACGTGTATTGTGTCCCCAAACATCAATGTCACCATTTCTATTTCTGTTTGGTGTGCTTGGAACCATGACTTTCGCCTCTCTTTGCAGTTCAGTTGGAAGATCGCTATATACGTAAGTATCCGAGATTCTACAACTGCAATGATCGAATTCAGGCATGTATGGCTGAACTCATTTAGTGTTTTACTAACTAAAGAACTCATTTTTCACCCGTTCTTTATTGCACTCACTCTCTTCCTCCATTTTCTCTGTTATTATTACTCTATTTCTTTGTAATTTTTGTATGATATTTCCTCCATTGTTATTTATAGTTTTAAATTTTTGAAAGTTTAGATAATTAGAGCTCTTAATTGATGACAAAATAACGTTATTTTTGTAATTGTGTTAATGATTAATTTAACGGTAAATGTTAAAAATAAAAATTATAAATATTTTATTAATAAAAATTAAATTACAATGACTAAATTGATAATTATTTAAAATTATAAGAACCAAACATTATATTAACCATTTTCTTTTATAAAAATCTCTCTTATATGTTAAGTGTCTCCTCTTCTCACAGGAGTATTAAGTTAGATTTAGCCTATATGTTAATAATTGTTTGGGGGCTTCTACTCTAGAGATCGAGTCATGTTTTTATTTTGATTATTTAGTTTTGTTATAATTTTTATTTAATGAAATAATTTAAAAAAGTAAAAAAAACAAAAGAATTTCTTTACTTTTTTATTTATTTTTAAATACTTGTATTATAAAAAAATTTATTTTATTTTTTAGGTTCTTTTAAATTATTTTTAAAAAAATTAAAAAAACTAAATAAAAAATAAAAACTCAGGCTTGACAATCCCTACTCATGAGTCGGTAGAAGCACTTTGTACATAATAACACAATTGAATATAATACTTTATATATACTATTTGAAATTTCCTCATTAAATAATATTTAATAATTTGTTTTTAGTTATATATTAGATTATGGACTCGTTGACATTTTCAAGCATAAAAGCTATAGCTTTTGTCTTTCTCAAGTTTTTTTTTTTATAATTTGGATTTATCTATTTAAACAGTTTATAAAAGCATAATTCATCTTATGAGCAAAAATAAAATTTCAATTTGTTATATATTTATGGGATTAATATATAAACTATTTAAAAAATAAAGTATTTCATGAATATTGTATTTTTTGTTGGTGTCTCAAAATAATATATTTAAGAAAAATATTTTTATAATATTATTCTAAAATGTGTTTCATGAGCCATGAAATATCTCATTAAAATTTTATTATTTATTTTTAAATGGGAGTTACTTCCCTACAGCTCCAAAAATAGGGCTGTAAGGGAATCTCGGTACCAAAATCATATGTTTTTTTTATTTTTTATCTCAATTTTTTTATTTTTTAACATTAATTAATTATTGTTTAGGTCATATAATTTTTTAAAAATTTTTTAAAATTTTTTTAAGAATTTTTTTATTTTTTTTATATTATTCACCATAAATTTTTTGACACTATTCATTCATAAAAGTAAAAAAATTTTAAAAATATAAAAACGTTTTAAAAAATTTTAAAAAATATATATAACTTAAATAATAATTTATTAATATTAAAAAATTAAAAAATAATAAAAAAATTAAAAAAACTAAGTTACCGTCACAAAACTTTAGACTCCTCCTTTTTAAATTGATACAAAGTATATTTTGAGTGATTAGTAAGTTTTTTTTTTTTCTTTTTGATGATAAAGTAATTAGCAAGTGTTTTGACACTTGAGATGGAGCATGTGTAAGTTTAACCCAATAATTGAAAGTGAAACAGAAATGAATAGAGCATGGCATGGAGCACGCGCATAAAAAGGAGAGTGGTTATGAAAGTTGTGAAAT
Organism: Ceratonia siliqua; assembly: GCA_034509205.1. Classification (NCBI taxonomy): domain Eukaryota; kingdom Viridiplantae; phylum Streptophyta; class Magnoliopsida; order Fabales; family Fabaceae; genus Ceratonia; species Ceratonia siliqua. The sequence continues at coordinate 11,907 of JASKGM010092766.1, forward strand.
AGCCATAGGTTTGCTGTGTACTGTGCTGAATGCTCTCCCCTCACCGCATAACATAGAAAACCTAGGGATCCGGACCCATGAAATCGTTGAGGGAGAGAACATTCAGCACAGTACACATAGATAATTTGATGAGATTCGATTAAATTTTGATCGTTTAATTATATTTATTTTTTTTTAATTTTTTTAGCATAAATATTAAAGTTTGTTAATTTTTTTAAAAAAATCATATCAAATCTGAACTGTTCAATTAATTTTAGATGGTCTAAATTTTACAATTAGAAATCATGCAATTAGAACCCCGACTGTACGGGATTCATAGCCGAAAACTTAGTAGAATTAATCACGGTTCGATTTGGTTCAATTTCGAACCAAACCGAATACCAAATTAATCTAATATAAATAGTTCGGTTCAGTTATTTAATTTTTTTTATTAAAAATCAAACCAAACCGAACCGTTGTTTAGCGATTCAGTTCGGTTCGGATCAGATAATCGATTAATCATAAATAATAATTATTAACAAATAAATAAAAAATTATAAATATTAAATAATATTATATATATAATAACATTTATATATAATTATAATTATATATATTATTTTTAATATATATATATATATTTAATTAATTATATATATACGGCTCGATTTGATTAACCGTGGTTTTAAAAAAATTAAACCGTTAAACGAATCGTATATGGTTCGGTTAAAATACTATTTAACTGAACCGAACCACCTAATATTTAATTTGATTAATTTTTTCTTTGGTTCAATTTAGTTTGGTTAGATTGGCGGTTTAACCGACTCGATTACACACCCTTAAAACTTAGAGATAAAATATTTAATACTATATAATATAGTATTATTATTATTTAAATTTTATCATATAATGTATTTTAAATTAATTATTAAAATTTAAAAATAAATTATGTATATATTAAAATATTTATAATAATAATATTTTTTAATATTACGATAATATTAAAAATATTAAAAGAAGGGCCGTGATAAAATCAAAGAACTAAATTTTCAACGAAACGCTCGAAATGCTCGAAAAATTTCCGTTTCGGGAGACACCGAAACGAAATGGCATTCCATCGAAACGGAACGAAACGAAAAAAAAAAAGAGAAGAGTTGTTCATAACCAAGATTGAGAAGAATCTAAACTTATTTTGAATTTTGAAACTAAAAAAAATAAAAAAAATTGATAAGATTGAGAAAAGTTTAAACCTCTTTTAAAATTTTTATTATTATTTATCATATTGTATCGTAC
>JASKGM010092798.1:5000-18875 GCA_034509205.1 Ceratonia siliqua
TGGTGTGGGACAATCATTCTGACTTTGATGTGTGTCAAACTCTTATAACAGGGTTTAACTCGTAAAAACCATGGCTGGTTGTCTTTGCTCCGGATTACTGTGGTTGGTGCTTAGATTGGTTTTGTAGCAAATTCGTGCCTGGAGTTGATTGTCCCAGACCGAGCCCATAGTTCCCCTCTTCATTGGGAGCTTTAGCAATAGGTGTCTGGTAGATACTATGGAGTGAGTTTGATTCAAAGAAGGTTGGCCCATAATGATGTTGTAGGCCGAGGGGCAATCGACAACTAGAAACTGTACCTCTGAATAGGCGAGGTCAGTGTATTCACCCAAGGTCATTCTTAGCCTGATCATGCCTTTAACCCCTACATGCATGCCGGAGAAACCGGCCAGGGTCCTAGGGTAGAAGGCCAGGTCGGTGTCAGGTAAGTTAAGCTTAAGGAATGTGCTATAAAATAGCACATTTGCTGAGCTTCCCTGATCCAACAGGACCTTTTTGACTTCAAAGTTGGCCACAAAACAACTGACAGCCACGGGGTCATCGTCGTCCCCATCAATGGCACCGTAATTATCTTTTGTAAAGCTGATAATGGGGTCCGAGGGTCCTTCCCCTGCAAACCCATATAAGATGGTGTTAATAACCCTTAACGCATTCCTGTGATGGTCCAAGTTGGTTGTTGCTCTTACTAGTGTTTGGCTTCGCCAACGTAGCTAATGCTAAGGAAACCTATCCCGCTGGGGGAACCTGGCTGGCATTTCTCTTCCTCCCCTCTGGGGATGGTCAACCCAAAACTTTTAGAGATGTCCCCTCTGCAGGAGGTCTTTTATGAGGTTCTATAAGTGCTTGCAACTATCAGTGTTGTGTCCCCTTCCTCGGTGAAAAGCTCAATACTTATCATTTTCTATCTCCACATTGGGCATCAGAGTGAGGAAACTTGCCAGCTTGGTTTGGCATATTTCTTCAAGCACTTGGGCTTTGGCTTAGTTTAGTGGAGTATATGTGCTGAAGCAAGGTCGAAGAGGGGATCTCTCTGGCCTATGCTCCCTTCGGTCCTGGTAAAGCTTTTTATCCCTTAAGTGCTAGGGCCTAAGCTCGGACATTTTTAGTATTTCCTCTAGGTTAACATGCTTGGACACCCAGGTTAAAAGTTTAGTTAAATTTGTAGGTGGGTCCATGGTTAGGCTTTCTTGGAAATGTCCTGGTTGGAGGCCGGACTGAAGGGCGTGAATTGCCACCGGATCCCTTAGGTTGCGGACCCGAAGGGAGAGAGTGTTAAAGTGCTTAATGTAATTGTTTAAAGGTTCACCCTTCTTTTACCTGAGAGTCGAGATGATAGCCTACATCCTCTAATGGGTGATGCTTATGGAAAAATAAGCCACAAAGAGCTTTTCAATGTCCTCGAAGTTCCCAATAGAGTTTAGAGGAAGGATATAGAACCATTGGAAGGCTGCCTTCCTCAGTGTGGTCAGGAATGCTTTGCATTTGAGCTCCTCTCCTGAGCTGTTCAACATCATGACCATGGTATAATTCTCCATGTGCTCTCTAGGGTTAGTAGACCCGTCATATGGATCGAGCTGTGGTTGCTTAAAATGGCACCGGAGGGGGTACTCTACAATATGGTGGGTGAATGGGGTTGTTTTGTGGGTGTATGGTTGGTGGTCTATGGCAGCTCAGGTATGGGATGGATATGTGGAGAGTGTATTTTCAAACTAGCTGCTGGCCTTGATTACTGGGGGTGTGAGAAGTCTGTGTATGGATCCTGCAAGTATAGAAGGGATCATGTTCTGACTGCCAGCCAGGTTAAGTAATCTTAGGGACTCGGCTATGTTTTCCTTTTGTTTTTTCCTCCTGAAATCTTCCAATTCAGCCCTGTCCACAGCTCTCTCCTGCTCGAGAACCTTTATCCTCTACATGAGGAGTCAGAGGGCATCTGCTTGGGGGTTAGGTTCCTAGTGAGTTTAGGGAGATGGGTTCCCTTGGGAGAGTGAAGGGCTGGCTTGCTCTAGTCTCAGTAGTTGTTTGTTGAATAGGGTGTATGTGGTATTCTTGTCGGGGTTCCCTGAGCAGGTGGTGGGTTTAGGGGTAGAGTAAGTATGTCTATGAGATCGATCATAGAATTACTAAGGTTGGGAAAATTTTAGAGAAAAAGTTCCCACAGACAACGCCAAATGTCGATGCCTGTGTTTGAGACAATGGTCTGGTAGTCTGGTCGGTTTGGAAGTCTAGTCGGCTTGGCTTGATTCCTGTCAACAAATAATGGGGCCCGAGACTAGGCTCACACTCTGATGCCTATGTTAGTTCTTATCCGAGCTGGAAATACAAATGTTCAAAAACTGGTTTAGTCATACCCTGAGGTGAGTATTTATAGGTTGGTGGGGTGCTCTGATTCATCTTGTGGGCTTTGTCATGGTTGTTGGGCCCTCCTATTGGTCCTGTAACTTAGTTATCTACAAAAACCAAATGAAAATGGATCTTTCTCATGGTTTCATTCTTTGTTCCTGGAAATCTGGGGTCAAGGAAATTATTTTCCTTTCTCAAAGTTATTTATGATTTTGGTAAGTGATTTCCAAACTGTAATGTTTTGAAGAAGTGAGACTCTTGTAATTGTGGATTTATATAAAATGATATAAGCGTCGTTCTTCACTGCATTCTGTATTTATAGTTCTTTAGCAATTGTTCAGATAAATTGTTAAGAATGCTACATAATTCCAATCTCATAATGATATGCTTTATCTATCAAGTAGTTATCATTAACCGAATTCAAGTGACCCTTTGATTGTATCCTTAACGCATAAAAAAAGGAAAATAATGCCATTTAAGCTATAGTATTCTCCTATCCTTAGCAGATAGCTTTGAGCTCTTTCCTTTAACCTTTTATTTCTTTTTTAACAACTAGATTAAAGCTCAGTGGATGATATGTATATCAAAAGTATTAGGTCCATTTTTCAATTAAACTTGAGTAAAGACTGTTACCTGTTGCTCTGAGCTGACCTTTGAACTGTATGGGTAACTTTGGTGTTTGGGCTTAAAAAAAAGTGAAGAAGAATAGTGTCATACTTAATTAACAACATTATCCACTGATTAAAGATTAATGGTGTAGTGAAAATAACATTTTAATGTGTCCAATTTGAATGATTGTTTTCTTTACATGTACATCTTATGCTTTACTTGGTGAATGCTATATATAAGGGTGATTGTCAATGTAGATCATTGTTACTTTTACTACTATCAGACAAGTGGATTTTTTCTTTATGGGATCATTCTAACATCTTTTTTTTTTTCTCTAATAATCATCAAGTGTGGTTAAATTAGTGGGACCAATGTAGTATTTGGGGGTTGTGATCTGGTTATGTTTTATCATGCCCCAATTTGTGGAACGTGACTGGTGTAGCAGTATTGTCATATAGGTAACATTTACAAGCCACTTAAGCAAGCATAGTATGAAAAACATGATAATATTAATCTAACATCTGCATATGCAACTCAAATAAGGGAAATCTTACAAAATTTGACAAAGTCTCCCTTAAATTCTTGACATTTCCCATGTACAATAGAAGACAACAAGGTGGACAGGCCCACCAAAGAAATACACTATTAGGCTTTTGACCAACATATAACAAAATATGCAATGTATACTCCTAATATAACAATAAAACTATGCATAAAGTCCTAGTCCAACTGTCCATAACCTCCAATACTACTCCATTTGTCTTCCAAGGAAAATAACTATCCTTCAAGTGGTAAAATCTTGGAGAAGGCTAGAGAATCAACAGAAAAAACACCTGTGACCAAAGCTAAAAATGTTGAAGAGAACCACTACAAAAAAAAAACTGGATTGCCGAACATTTCCCTGAGAAACATCTTAATTTTTGTGAGAATTTTTTATTCTCACCAAAATTAAGGCGTGACAATTTAGATATGTTAGTCACAGATTTTCCGTGAGAAAAATTCTCACAGAACAAATCCGTGAGAATCAGGAGCCAAAATTCGTGAGACAATCTCACAAAGGTATCACGGACTTTCTCACAGATGGTTATCTGTCAGAAGTTCTCACGGAAAGTGTATGTGATAAAAGGTGTGAGAAACAATATAAAGAAATTTGGATGAAGAGTTCTCACGGATTATAGCCGTGAGAATGCCAGTGAGAACCTAAGACTTTATATATTATTAATTAAATAATTAATTATAAATATTAAATGATTTTACTTTAATTTAAATATTAATTATATAATTAATTATATATTTAATATAAATGAAGTAAATTTGTAAATAAATATATAAATATAATATATATTATATATATTTAAATTAAATAAATATATTAATATAAATAAAGTAAATGTATCACATAAAAATTAACCAAATAAGATTAAATGAATCGAATTAAATTCAAATTTAATGTAAAATTTTAAAAATCAAATACATTAATCGTCATGATCATCTGACTCAAACTCAGCATCAGTGTAATCATCAGGAGAGGACTGTCGATCAGCAGAAGAGGGAGGGTGAGGGATAGAAATTGCAAAGTCACTAACTATTTGTCTGACCATGCTCTGCACCTGCTCATTTAGCTTGGCCTGTTGTTCTTGGAGTCACTTATGAACTCATTGTTCGACCTAGCTCATGATCACATTCAATAAGTTTTCAGGAACATTGGTGGATGACTATGATGGCTGGCTTAAGTGAGGTTTCTTGACTAGGCAAGCCTCAGAACCCATCACATAAACCCACCCCTTTTGGTTCACCCCAACAACATCCATCCATTTACAGGTGTTATTGAGGAAGAACCAATCGACTCTTGGGTCTAGCCTCTGCACTTCTCAAAAGTGTTCTGTACAAGTTAAAACATAATTAGTGAGAAAGTATTTGAATCACAATTAAAAAGAAACGTATAATACTGAAGTTTAATAAAATTTAATTTTACTCACGTAGGTTTGCTTAGCATGTGGATGGGCCCAACTCTTGCTCTCATTGTACTAAATATGTTGAAAGACCTCAGCAGTGTCAACCGGCCTCCCCAACTCTTTTGACTACAAACAATGAATTAAAGTGGTATAATATTAAGAAAGAAATAAATACAAGTTACAAGTTAATAACAACTTACAAGCCTCCTTTTATGCACAAAAACGGTGATGCTTCCTCCTCGATGGATGGAGGTGCCCTGACTCTTGAACCGGTTCATCTTGTTTTGAGCCAAGTCAACCTTGAACTCGTCATATGCCTAATACTCAAAGAGCTGGGCCTTGATAGTGTTCCCTATCCAAATGCCCTATGACTTCCCTATCCAGATGTTTCTATGGGCTGCTCGGATGCTGTTAGAACACTTCACATCCCACCCCCTATGCATCTTGAATTCCTCCTCGGGTTTCCAGATATACTCAAATAAGGGAAATCTATCAATTTTTGTAAGATTTCCCCTGTTTAAGTTGCGTATGCACATGTTAGATTAATATTATCTCGTTTTTCATATTGCATTTGCATAAGTAAATTGTAAGATGTTACCTATATGACAACATTCCTACGCTAGTCACGTTCCATAAATTGGGATGTGACATGTTTATAACTTTATATAGTCTTATGCGGATCTTTTTTTTTTTAATGTTGTTGTGACTGTCAATGGTATGAAAGTCATGGCTGAGCATAATAATAATTAATTTTTTTTTTTTAGGTAGTTATTATTGTCAAACCAAAATACCAAAGTCTTTAAAGATGATTCCCACTATCCCTTTAAAATTTGAAAATGCTATTAATTCTTTTTGGGACAAAACTTAGGTAAAGTTCTTTAGGTCAATCAATGAATGACACATCATCAAGCTCCTCAATAAGTGAATGACACATCATCAAGCTCCTTAATCAGTGAATGACATATGTAATAAACTTTTTTCACTCAACTAACTTAACTACTTTCATTAATATCTATTAATATTTGTGTCATTCATTAATTGGAGAACCTAATGGGAAACATCTAATGAACTTTGCTTATGTTTTATCCTCTTTTATGAGGTGGTTATTGTTGAACTATGGAAAAAGGTTAATTCTCATGAATCACTATTCTAAAATATGATGCCCTAGATACTAGAAAATAACTTGATAACGCTAAAATCTACCACAAAAAATGCATTTTTGTTTCCAATGGACTAGGCTTTATTAAGCCATCAAAAAAGTCAAACAGCATTCCACAACCCATCATGAGCCTCATTTGGTGAACATTTATCAGTTTCAATGAAAAGAAGCACACATTCACAAGGACCTAAGCACATCATGTTGGGAATAAGTTGTCCTAGAAAGCAAGTTATATTCTTCTATTTGATATAAATACATTTTTAATACTAAATAAATAGTTTATCTATGTAAGCTTTGTTTACTAACTATTAAAGTTCTTAGATTCTAATAAACTAAGATATATTTGCATAAAAGCTATGCAAGAGGAGATATGTATCTTTGAATAAATCTAAAATACTATTCACAGTTACTGAGTATAACTGTTCACTCTATTCAATAAAGATTATAGTGTTCGGATTACCTCCATAGAAAAAATGAGATTCTTTTTTAAGTAAATGATGAATCTCAAATCATTGAAGTAGTAAACTTCAAGTAATGATACTATTAAATGAATTGGAACAAGTGAGCTATCAAGTTTAAGTATATACCATTACTTTGAACTTGAACTCACATACCTTTCATTCACTAGTGGCAAAACCGAAATCCTAACGGATTATGAACTTGTGTTCAAGACCATTATGATCTTTGATATATTATGGGTACGACCATTGTGTGACATTGATCAAAACTATTTATATTAAGACCATAGTGGGAGTGAACATCTGGGAACATATATCCAAGAAATTGAGTTCGGAGCATTTCATCACTTTTGGTGATTTCAAGAAAACAAGTGACATATCTAGACCTAGTAAAATGATGAATTACCTACTCATCATTTCAAAATAATTTTACAAAAGTTTTAAAAGATCATCTGGTCACTTATCAGAAGAAATCTAAGACCAAGGAACAAAATTGACATAGAGGGTAAAACAATAATTTTATCTTGTATCAATGGATGGCTACGAGATTCATAAATACTAGGTTTGCAAAATTGGACAAATGAATGTTTAACATTTACTTTTCATAATTTTAGGAATTATCAAGAGTGCAATCATAGGTCTTTAGTGAAATGACTTCATGATTAATAAAATTAGATTATCTTAATGATATTAAAATAATTTCAAATTTATTGAATCTTGAAATTCCTATGTCCAAACAGATTTCCCACCTAGGTTTGGAGAATTCAATCCACATTGAGTTGAAATAAATTTAAGATGAAGTTAATTGATAACATTTCAGCTAATATTTTAATTAAGATAACTGTCTTAATTTAGACAAAGTTATTTTAGGACAAATATTGTTCTAGGCATGCTTGAAAATGTGATAAACATTTTTGTCACTAAAGAGACAAAAATAATTCTCATATTAATTGTCTAATTTAAACAAGTGTTGTTTTAATTAGACAATAGAATTTTAAGATAAAAGTTTGTCTTAATTAAGACAAGTATTGTCCCAATTTGAACAACCTTTATCTTAATAATTATTTTTTTGTTTAAATACTTTAAATTAATATTTAAAATTTTCAAATATTTAAGTTGAAGAAAATAACATTAAACCCTTCTTTAATAACGAATTTTGGCCAAGGCATGTTTTTACTAGGGGTGTGCACGGTGTGGTGTGGTTTGATTTTAAACCAAACTGCACACCAAACCATACAATGAAATATGGTTCAGTTCAGTTAATATGAATTTTGAATAAAAAATTGAACCAAACCATTGTTATGCAATTTGGTTCAGTTTGGTTATGCAGTTTGGCTCAGGAGAATCATAATATAATAGTGTAAAAATGTGATTGGTTAAGTTGTGGCTTATATAAATTTCAAAAAAAATATCAGAGAAATGATAGATATTATGATAATAAGTAATTAAGTGGGTTGCCTTAATTTGTCTTGTGTTGGCATATTAATAATCATTCAAACAAATTTGGATAATCCTACTTGTGAATTGTGAATAAAACCTATATCAGAAAAAAAAAATATAGAATATAATCCTTACTTCCTCTATCCTAATACTTGCGGATAAGTAAGTAACTTGGCAGTCTTCGTTCATGAAATTTTATTCTATATGTACATTGTTCCCTTCCCCTCCTGCGCTACCTTTGTCTTTCTCTTATAATAAACCCAACTTCAAGTCCTCAATCACCATGACCAGATAATTTAACAAATAAAATTAAATTAAAATAATTAAATTACCATAAAGGTAATTGAGAATGATATCCGTCATGATCCATTTATATTATAATTTTCTTTCAATTAACATTTTGTTAATAATTATCAATTATGTAATATATATATATGGGGTTCAATTTGGTTAAACCGATGGTTTGGAAACTCCACATTGTCCATCGAACCGCAAATGTTCAATTTCGCTAAAATGTGATCGAGTCGATTCGGTAGTTTAAACCAAACCGCTGAACACCCTTTGTTTTTAGGATAAAATTTTCATTAAATTAAATTAAATTTATCCTAATTACCTAAAGTTTGAATTATTCCAACTTGAGTAAAGCAAACAATCTCTCTTTAGGATAGAGAGATGGACGGCTATATAGGGTAGAGAGAAGCTTGAAATATTTAAACATAAATCTCCATAATTATCTTAATTATCTAAGTGAATAAAAAGGATTAGGAATTAAAAAAGTTTTAATTTTTTAGGTAACCTACATTCACTAGGAAACTAACTAAGTCAAAGGGATTTAATTAAATGAAATTCATTTATTTGAATTTTAATTCAAGCATGATCAATTAGAAAGTCACACATGTTTTATTTAATTATTAAATAAAATATTTTATTATCAAAATTAATAATATGATTATTAATTGATATAATATTAGATAATATGATTATCTAATTCCCCAATTAGTAGGTGTGTGGATCCCTAATTGTTGGGGATTGATTTTTTGCCGTCACATTGAGAAAGAAAAATACCTTGAGAGAGCCGTGAATTCTTTTAAGTGTCATTATAGAGTTCTGCATGCCATACTAAGAGGAACAAAAAGGGGAAGACTTTCTAATTTAATTTAGAAAGCTGTCAAATAATTTTCTTTCATCTTTTGTTTTATTCCAATCACTAAACCTATTCACAATAAGTTTCGTGAATTGGTGCTTCCTAAAGAATAGGCGGTCGGTGCACTTGGTTGAGGAATGTATTACAAGATTAAAGTGACTACAAGAGGTATGTAAAATTTCTATCTATTTTACTTCTCACTCTAGCCGTGAATTGTTTGTTTGTTATTTTGTTTATGCCTGTTTACAAGCTTAAATGTTTGAAATTTTTTAAACTTATGCTTATACCGTAAACATTGTAAGATAACAACTAGAACTAACACATCGAACCAGGAAAACCCTGGAAGGAATATGTATTGTTATCTCTCTTATGTTCGTCATGCCAGTGGATCCTCTGCTGCTTCACCTCTACTTTCTCTTTTTGCTGCAAAATCTTCAGTTCGATGCTATGGCGGTTGAGATCACATGGTTCCCTACTAGGATCTGTGTCAGTAGAAGCAGATCCACATTTATTGGTGTGGGGGCAATTGGCCCCCCAAGGAATTTTTTTTTTCAATTAATATATGTAAAAAAGAATTTTACTCCCATGAAAATTTGGAAATTGTCCCCACATGGACTAGTCAGCTGTATCTCACTAATTCCTTGTATATGTGTTTAATTTTTATCATAATTATACCCTTAATTTTATGCTAGTTTGTTTTTAATTTTCTCATTTATTATACTATTTTTACCATAATTTGTATCACTTTCAAGTTGAGTTATTTATACTATTTTTATCATAATTTTATCCTTAATTTTATGATAGCTTATGCTTAATTTCCTTTTTATTATACTATTTTTATCATAATTTATATCACTTTGAAGTTGAGTTACTCTATCAAGTGATTGATAAACAACTTCAAGAGCTTAACAATAGATTTACATAAGTGAACAGTGAATTGCTTCTTTGTGTAACAAACTTAAATCCAAGAGATTCATTTTTTGCAAGTTGATTTGTTTGGCTAAGTTTTATCCATCGAAATTTTCTTCAGTGGAGCTTTTGGGTTTGATAACCAACTTGAAACATATATTATAGATGTTCGTTCTAATGATCAATTTTCAAAATTAAATAGGATTAATGATCTTTTTAAATGTTGGTGAAAACTAAAAAGCACAGTGTATCAAATGATACATTTACTTTTGAAGTTAGATTTGATTTTACCCCTGACAACTACAACACTTGAAAGATTTTTCTCTGCAATGAATTTTGTGAAGAATAGAATGCACAATAGTGTAGGAAATGAATGGTTGAATGATTGTTTAATCACATACATAGAGAAAGAAATTTTTTGCAGTGTTGAAAATGAAAAAATCATACAACATTTTCAAAATATAAAAACACATAGAGAACAATTATAATTTGTAAAAACTGAGGTATCTTGTATTTTTTAGCCATGAGATTATGTATTTTGTGTGAGAGACATTGTGTATAATTAGAGATTTGGTGAGAGTGAGAATTATTTTTCAAATATCTCATTTTGGCTTGACGAATTGCTTTTCATTTCTCACCCATGGACGTAGATTTCACATTAAAACCAAACCACACTATATTTTATGTATTCTATATAAGGGTTTTATCATTTATACGTATTTATAATATATTTTCAGTAAAAATATTTATAGTCTACTTCTTAGCCCCACTAATTAAAATTTTTGGATCTGTCGCTGTCGCGTGCACATCCAAGTACTTTTCAGGGTTACCTCAAAATAAAGGTAATTTTCATGACTATTTAGTTGATAGCAAATGTATTGAAAGGAAACTGATCGATGTAAAATTTGAGTATTGCATAGATATAACTAAACAATTCCCATAGTGACTGTTGAGAAATGAGGAATAGAAAATTTAGTGAATTTCTTTTGTTTGGTTTGCATCCTTTTTATATTTCTGCAAAGAAAGAGAGAGTTGATATTTTAGCTAAGAGTTGCACTTAGTTATCTAGAAGTTTACCTTTTCATTTTCCATTAATGTTGGCTTTTATGAGGAGATAAATTTACTTGAGTGTCATAGAAAGGTTACAAATTTTATGGCTTAGTAAAAATCAGTATATGTATAATGATTGTTGTGTGCCTGCATTTGAGGATTTCTGGCCTTTTTGTTGGTATTATATTACTAATTTCACTTCTCTAGAAAATGCTAGAGTGAAAATGGGGGGAAATGTTAATACAGTGGTTGAATTGTTTATCATTTCAGTGAGTGACTATATAGTTTTCATCTGTCTGAATTGGCTGTTTCAATTCTTGATTGAATTATTTGAGATGTAACATTCAATTCACATATATGTAATTGTCAAATTAGAATCATAATTAGTTGAAATCAGAAAAACATAAAAGAGTGGAAGCAATATTACAAGATTTTATAGATTATGAAAAGAAATACTTTATGCTAGAGTGAAAACGGGGGGAAATTTTAATACAGTGGTCGAATTGTTTATCATTTCAGTGAGTGGCTATATAGTTTTCATCTGTCTGAATTGGTTGTTTCAATTCTTGACTGAATTGTTTGAGATGTATCATTCAATTCACATATATGTAATGGTCAAATTAGAATCCTAATTAGTTGAAATCAGAAAAACATAAGAGTGTAGCAATATTACAGGATTTTATAGATTATGAGAAAAAAAACCTCATGTAACTGGAACACATCATATAATTTTGCAAGTGAAATTAGATATTGGAACACTTTGTCTTTTGCTGTTAACAAATCTGATAGAGTTCTCCATCTTTTGAAACTGCAGAACATGTTAGAGGATTTTCAAGACTGAATTTGGGTTTGAACAATATGAATGAAAATGTTAATGCTTCGCATCCTTTACATTGGCACCCTCAACATAATATAAACCTTGGCATCTATAATGATGCTGAGACTGAAAGGGCGTTATGGGGGGTGCTCAACTCGGTATAATTTAGAGCGAGATGCTGATTTTGTTCATATAAAGCTCTTGCGTAACTATGCCTTTGTTACTGTCACAAATTCTAAAGGAAATATAAAATATAGAGCCTCACCTGGTTGTTTGAAAGAAATGAAGGGAAGGCAAAAACTTTCTAAGTATGCTGCTGAAGCTACGGCAAAAGAAGTTGGACGAAGGGCCTAGGAGTTTGGGGTTGAAATCTGTTGTCCTGAAGGTAAAAGGATTTACTTATTTTAAGAAAAAGAGGCAAGCAATAGTAAGTTGGAGAGAGTACTTTACTGAATCTCGAGCAGACAGAAATCCAATTGTATACATTGCAGATACCACTCAAGGCCCCCATAATGGCTGCCGACTTCCAAAGAGACAACGTATCTAAGTATTATTGGGAAGCTTACTGAAGCATGATTTGAATGCATTGAAGCTCTTTGTGCAAAATAGTGCCACATTAAATTGATCTGCAGATTCATCACATGCTAATTTTCTCTTGAATTTTGATTTGATTTTGATGCTGAATTCCATTTTATAGTTTGTCTGTCTGCATCTCTTGTACACAGTTTGTACAATAATAATTTGATAGTTCAGTATACAGAAATTTTCTGTAGAAGTAATTATTGAAGGTTTGTAGCCTAAGCATGCTTAGAGCTTTAGATTATAAAATTATACATCGGCACCATAAGTCTCAACTTTTATTATTTCATTTATTATCTTTCTTTCACGAAATTTCAAATTTCCGGATGACACTATCATACAAGGTGTTGCATGTTTCCCTATCAGCAAATGATTGACCCTTTATACTAATCACTAGCTTTTTCCAACACCAAAAGTACATCTTCACAATGTGTGGTTACCGGCAATCTTTAGTATTTGGTAATCACTAATAAGGATCAAATATGAACAGAGTTCACACTTAAAGGGAGAACGTTATAATCACTTCCTGGTTTCACACTAACCAGGAATGAATTGGATCTCAAATCCATAATATGATAAAGAATACATGGTGGACACCAATATGCAATAAAACCAATAGATGTAATTTACATGTAATACTTCTATCAAGATAAGCTACCAAATGTTTGACAAGCTACTTTTTTCTTATAAAAAAGGTATTTCTAACCAAACGACCAAATGGAAACATTATAACGTGCAGTGGTTTTCCAGATACTTCTGCCTTACGGTGTTCATCTGTTCACTCTGATCACTTTTTGGATCTCAACCAAATTAAATAAAATCAATATATTTATTAAAAAATTGGACCTATTGGCCCGGGCAGAGTTGACTGGAGACAATATGTTGTTATTAGCTTAAATGCGCTATAAGCTGCTAAGATAGAAAGCTTCCCTTGTATACTTGTTGCATTCAGACAAGTTGAAACATGACTATTATGACTAAAAATCTCATCATGTTGGTTGGGGAAGCCCTGTAGGTAACACGGTGCAATTTTTTCTTTCCAGAGCCACAATTTCTTGGAAGCGCAGCCATGAATGTAAAATTACACCTTAGGCTGAAAAAAGTATTCCCATAAGAGGGGTTCCATGATGAGATCTCTGGCTAAAGAACTCAGGAAACATTCCAGAATGAGATGATGAATCCCTAGCTAACATATAATAATAACTAATTGAAGTTACAAAATAAAATAATAAAAATAAATGTAATATTTATCATCTCAGGAGTTTTTTTGGAGTGCCCTCAGATTATGGTAACTGCAATTGAATGGGATGTCAGAACAACAGCAATTCCAAGGGGATATGGTTCTGAAGAATTTTCACATGAATTATGCTAATGTTGCAAATGTAGTGTTTAATCTTTTTGGCGTGAAACCCGCTTG
>JASKGM010092798.1:22736-46309 GCA_034509205.1 Ceratonia siliqua
TACCAACAGGACATCAACTTCTTAGTACAAATGTCCTTGATATAAATTAAACACCATATCTTGATATATTGTCCTTCTTCTACTTTATTTTACTCCTATTATTACATATATGTAAAATTAGCTTGGAGTTGTTCGGAACAGTTTTAAAATATAGTTTTTTTGTTTTTTTATTTTTTTATTTTATGAAAATAAAAAAATTTATTTGAGTAAGTGTTTCATTATTTGTTTTTAAAAATTATTTTTAAAAATAATTAGTAAAAAATAAAAAATAAATTTTGTGTGTTTTGAATTTTTTTATTATCTATTTTTTAAAAAACAAAAAAAAAACAATTCATGAAAAATATTTTTATCTAAATAAATTTTTTTTATTCTATAAAATTATTTTTTATAATTGTTCTCAAAACTATTTTAAAAAGTAATAAAACAAATTATTACAAACATGCCAATACCAATTAAGTTAAAATTTAGAACTAATTTGGTATTGGTCGTTGGAGTATATGCTAGTATTAAGATCTCAAAGTGTTGTTTCATATATTTTAGTTATAACTTTTAATATAGTAACAGATATTCATCTTTAATTGATACTTAACGTCTAATCTAATTATAACTTTTTTTTAAAAAAAATTAATGATAAATGCTTGTCCCATAACATCATAAATTCATAATTAGTTGTAGTAAGTGAAGGTTCTAAAAATATGGACATATCCAGTTTTTTTAAAATGATTAATTAAATCGAACGAAACAAACTAAATGACTAAATCTTAATATTGTACCCTTATTTATCAAAAAATAATATTATAAATATATATACATATAAAATTATGTCACAAAAATATATGCAATGGTAGATTTTTACTAAAAAAATTTAAATTTAAATTATTTTTTTAATGAACAACTTGATTCTTGATTTTCTTCTGTTATGAGATGGTACACCACATGATGCTTCACCCTGGCTGGCCTGAATGCTCTAACAACCTCACTCAATTGTGTACTATAGCAGTCAACAAGGCAACTGCCAAAGTCCTAGAAGCTAGTCAGACAAATTGCATAATAAACTGTACTTGCTCTATTCTAATTTCTACATACTATTAAAGGAAAAAAATTGATATTCTCTTCACTAATTTCTATATACCTCCGTAATTGCCAAGTGTTATATTAAGAACTTTATGAGAAATTGAAGTAATTTATCTTTTATTTTAATATGATGAAGCCTACTATTATGCAAAAAAAAAAATTTTAAAAAATCAATTGAGTGCATATTGGTCAAAGACAAACATTCTGGAATATTCTAGGGTATAATTTTGTTTTAATTTTACTTAAATGTCTACTTAGAACTTACTGCTTATATCATTTTATTATTTCAAAGGTTTAAATGCTCTTGATCATTAAAGCGATATAAAAAAATTTAAATTATCAAAGTAATAACAACACTATATTTGGAATAAAATTTGCTTAATTGAACAATTTAATTTATAATAACATTTTATATCAAAATAATCACAATTTATAACCGCCCAAGAAGCACAGTTAAACTTTACATTTTTTAATACCCAATGTTGGATAACTCCAATATTTTGGGTTTAAACTACTACTCTCTCTTTAATATTGTACTGTTATCTATTCCCAAAAACAAAATCATAAGTTGTAACCAAACTTAATGATTCTGTTATGAAGATTCCAACATGTTACAAACACACTTGAATGGCCTAACTGGAATATCTCTCTCTCTTTCTCATAACAAACACACCTGAACCACCGTCTAAACTAAGTGTTGTTTGGTACCATAAAAAGCCCACCAAAATGCACATAAAAGCACTCTCTCTCTCTATCTGACATGATGCCTTTGTGAGAAGCACTTATAAAGCCTCCAATCACTCCTCAATATACAGTTCTTGAAATTGAAAGAGCTTTCTTCAATACCTGTCTCTCCCATCTCCTTGGACCCATCATTTTTCCAGAGATGGAGGAGTATGCAGAGGAAGATGGGCTATGTGTTGATCTTGGTGAGTTATGTGATATTACAGAAAGGGGTAGCTTTAGGGGAAGGATGAGTAGGAAGAGGAGCTATGATGATGACACAAGAGAGTTCAAATCCAAGAACCTTGAGACTGAAAGGAGAAGGAGGGAGAAGCTCAGTGGCAGGCTAATGATACTGCGTTCTTTAGTACCAATCATCACAAATGCAATCACCTAAACCCTCACTTTCTTATATAATCCTCCTTTACTCAATAATAGATTCAGTGTTTTTGGGCCTGTTTGATCACTGTTTTTAGAAGTTTCTGTTCTTAAAAACATAAAAATGAAAGAATTTTGTTTAGTATAGCTTGTTTTTATTCTGTTTCTAAAAATTGTTTCATGTTTTCTCTCAAAAACACTGTTTAAAAATGGACTTTGCAAATGGATATCTTTGTTTTTCTGTTTTCAAAAAACATTTATCTATTTTGAAGAACACGAAAACAGTTTTTAAAAAGAGTTTCTGTTCTTAAAAGCATAAAAACTAAAGAATTTTGTTTAGTATAACTGGTTTTTATTCTGTTATTAAAATTTTCTATGTTCTCTGAAAAATATAGAGAAAACAATGTTTAAAAATAGATTTTTCAAATGGATATTTTTGTTTTTCTGTTTTCAAAGAACATGAAAACAAAAACACAATAAAAAAGGATTTTTCTTCGAGTAGTGTTTCTGAACAGTACAATGAAAGTTGGATACATGAACTGATTAAGAATCCCCAATTTTGGTTTCAGATGACTAAAGCAACCATAATTGAAGATGCAATAACCTACATTAAGAATATGCAAGACAAAGTGGAGAGTCTAACCCAAGAGCTTCAAGAAATGGAAGCAAGTTCAGAAAAACCAGCAGAGTCAAAGGTAGATGAAACTGATGCAGCCGAAGAGATGAAGAAATGTGGGATACAGGTAATCTATCCAAAGATCCAATCTTTATTATTAAATAAGCAAATGATCACTCCTATAACTGTAATGACTAATTCTTCTGCTGCTGCTGCTGCTTCTTTCTGTAGGCAGAGGTCAAGGTGACCCAAATTGATGGGAACAACCTCTGGGTTAAGATCATCATTGAGAAGAAAAGGGGAAGATTCAAGAAATTGATAGAAGCCATGAACAGTTTTGGCATTGAACTCATAGACACAAATTTTACTACCACAAAAGGAGCTTTCCTAATCACAGCCTGCATACAGGTGATTATAACCATTGATTCATCTTTTTTGTAATATAGAGTGAATTGTTCAGAAGCTGAGTTTATATTAAATGCTTTGTTCAGGGCACGAATGGTGAAAGACTTGCAGCTCATGAAATCAAGGAGTTGATGCTGGATATCACCAGAGCCATATAGAGCAATTGGAGAAGTTATTACTTGATTCTCATTCATTTTTCCATCAAATTAAAATAGGAGTTTTGTTTTATTTATTGTTGGGTTATCTTTCAGAGTTCTAATACCATTAGCATTTGGGGGGATTTTTATACATCAGTTTTGTATACAACAAAAATTCAGTAAAATAAAAAAAAAGAAAAAAAAAAGAAACATCATTTCATCGTTCATACACTGTGATGAACAAAAACTATAGTTTTGTTTCCAATATTAGCTAATGCAGGTTCAAACTGGCTGCTAACATTCAGTATTTATTTAAATTTTAAAGACAATAAATCCAGTTCATTTTGAACATGATTAGACACAGGTGAAATTTTAGTACAAGGAATTAGTGTTTAAGACTTGGGGGCCAACTAGACTAACGGTTCGAGTCATCATAGAAATTCGGACAAGAGGTTAGATAAGTTTGAACTGACCAAAGCCGGCCAAAATTATTAAACCTGGCCAAAATTCTTGTTTTAAAAACAAGAAAAATATCGAGTGTTATATTGCCAAACTTTAAGAGAGATAAAGATAATTTACCTTTGTTTTTATCGATGATTAAGAGTTATAATACTTGAAACATGCTTGTGCTGAGGAGTGAGGACATATAAAATTTTTATTAAATATTTGAATTTGACTAAACAAGTTGATTCCTTGTTTCTTTTTCTGTCTTAGAAACATAAAATGAAAAGGATATCATTAAAAGAAATTCACAGTTGAGTCATTGAATAGACCTCAGTTGAAAATTTGAGAGGTAAATTCACTATAATTAATCATTCATAACAGCATCCAAAGATGGTAAAACCATAATTATATGAACAACTTTCCTCTCAAATGATAGCATTCCTTCCCAGTAAAAGGTAAAGAGATTGAAAAATAAAAAGAAAAAGAAAAAGAAAACAAAGAAAACAAAATAAATGGAATAACATTCCTTCAAGATCAGAGAAAAAGTACCAAACAAAATTGCAGGAATATTTTTGCATTGAACACATCTGTCAGTTATGACTAAGGCACAGCTTTTTCTTTTCCCCCTCAACCGATTCCTTACACAATCACAAACCTAATAAGATCTATGCACATTACTCCATATAACTCTTTTTGAAGAAAAATAGAAAGAAAGAAAGAAAACAAAATTGGAAAGAGGAAGAAAAGAAACCATCTACTCAGATAAACAAAGGATCTTTCATCTCTGATCTTGAAATCCAATACTGTTCCTTCCATCCCTCTTTAGAGAAACAACACCTGCATTTTCAAAACTACAAATCTTAATCATATAATGAAATCCAGAAAGAAAGATCAGATGAAAGAAAATTAATTTCTCTAGTCATTATTTGGCAGCCTGGAAAATTAAGGATGAGGTGAAATTGCATGCCTATGTTTTCCCATTGTAATGTCTAAGCAAAACCAAGACTTAAAAGGTTCTAAGAACTTTTAAAAAGTTCATCAGAGAATGCCATTGCCAGCAACAGAAAAGAAAGATCAGATGAGACGAAAATTTATATCTCCAGTCATTTTTTGGCAGCCTAGAAATTATGGATTCGGTGAAATTTGCATGTCTACGTTGTCCCATTGTAATTTCTATGCAAAACCCAGAACTGACAGGTTCTAAGAAATTTAAAAAGGTTCATCAAAGAATTCCATTGCCAGCAACAGAGAGAGATCATACCTTGAGATCTACAAATGGGGGGATCTTCAAACAGAGCCAGAGAGAGCTGTTTATGGGCAAGGCCAATATCAAACAGAATGAGACCAGAAGATGGATCTTTCACTATAATATCCTTCACAGGTAGCCATAAGAAAAGCTCTTCCTGAGACAGACCCTCCAAGCCCTTAAGCTGCCCAAAACTGAGGTTGGCTCTGACCACACTTTCAAAGAACACTCTATTTTCAAATTTGACCAAGCATGGACGATCCAGGTGAACCTCTAAACGACCCGTTTGGTCCAAATTGTACGACTTTACACTGTCTGGGAAAAGCCCAGCTGGTAGGCCATGGCTGCGGAGAAGGTTGTGAATGGAAGAAAAGGAAGCAGTGACTGTGAGAGGAAGAAGAAGAAGAAAAATTACTAGAAAAGATCTGGGTGTGAGAGACATAGTGAAGAAAGCTGAAGAAGAAGTAGGAGGAGGAGCCTTTGATGACAGAGACCAAAAGGGTTTGAGGTTTTAAGAAGGGTTTTAAGGTAGCGTAGTTTGATGTTTGATGTTTGAAGTTTGAATACTATACTACGGTTGGAAGTGGGAACCAGAGAGGACAATTGATGAAATTTCTAGGTTCTGGGTTGGCATGGAGGGGATGTGAATTGACCAAACCACCCTTGTTCTTTTGTTAATGTTGAGGAAATGTAAGGAAGAAGACTAGAAAATTTGAAGATCTAAAGTTGGAATAAAGTTAACAACGTTGTATTTTAACCAATTATATAACCTGGTAGGTAGAGAACATCTTTGCCTTTACGATTTCTGATGTGTTTTTTTAGAAGAGAGATATATGTACGTAGCATAAATTTGAATGTCTCTTTCTTGTCTTTGGCTCTTTGGCCTTAAACTGCGGAGCCATACACTTTTATTTTTATTTATTTTATTATTATTATTTATCTTGTTATTTTCCATGATTGCTATATTTTGTTCTTCTTTCCAACATTAAGCAGCCAAAGTCATGCTCTGTCGAATTTTCTAGACAACAATTATCTTGTTTGTGCTTTGTTTTCTTGATTTTGCCTGAGAAGAATGACTATAAATGAGGTCTCAAAAAGTGAGGATTATATATTAGTGGATCCATTATACACATACATGCGTGCGCTAATGCACTCTCACAGGCATTTGTTAATTGTTTTAATCAATTTAGTTGACAAAATTACACTAAATAATAAGGATTTTAAAGAGGTTGACGAGAAGTTTTTCTTCTTCATAATAATATGAAGATTTGAATTTAAGTTCTTTTATCAAATATTAAAAATTTGAGTAAGTTACACTAACAGCTCATGTTTAAGCATTTTACACCTATTTCCCCTTTAGTTTGAAAAATAATACTTTCGTTTACCTAGGTGTCATACACCTTATTCGTTTCACACAACTTGCAGAAGAAGCTAACATAGGCCAAAAGACTATTTAAGCTCTTTAACTTTTCACTAGACTCTCAAAACTCATATATAACTTCGTTATTTTATTGGCAAACATTTGTATGTGACTATTGTTAGGACGCAGTGCTATGGTAGCTATTATGGTATCATGGTTTGAATTCATCCAAATAATACGCCTATTGGAGTTTTAGACCGAGGTAACAATAGGGGTATAACTCGTCCCAAAGGATATGGCTAAGCCTTGATACAATGGTAGCTACCATAGCAAAGGGTCCTAACAATAGTCACATAGATCTATTATTAATTTATTCACAAATGGGACGTTCCTAGGAATTGAACCCACGACCTTCACCTTAAGGAGCATTTTGATTTAATCTGGTAGCCACCTCTTTCTTATAGGAGAACTAATTACTAGAGCATACATGACATATAGTGTCATGGGTGTCACAATGTGACGGATGAGAAAATGCACCGTCGTGACCTTAAAGCGACAAAAGGAAAAAATACAGAAATAACAAATGGAGTCGCCACCAATTAATTATAAGGATAATTGGGATCTTTTAAAACCAAAAACTGGTCCTTGGAACTAGAGAAAATGTTCGGGAGTCTAATTACGTGTGGGGAAAATGTTAAGCACCCTACGGCGTCCATCCCTAAAGATGGTTATCCTAAATTGTTTATGCTTAAATTTGTTATGCTTGAATTACCCCTTTTATTATTGTGATTAAAAAAATAAAGAATTAGGAGGATTGGACATGTCTTACTGTGTAAGTGCCTACGTATCCTTAAGGGATCAATGTTCATGTAGTTTAGATTAATTTGATTAAAATTTGCCTAAGGATGGGATTAAGACAATATGAGAAACTGGTTTTCCACATAGAGTCCAACAAAATGAGAGATTAATTCTCTACATAATGTTTGAGAGAATAAAGACTTTATGGGAAAATAAATTTTCACATAAAACTTAAACAGAATGAGAGAATATTTTCCCACATAATATTCAAATGAGTGAAGACGGTATGGGAAAATAATTTTCACATAAAGCTTGACAAAATGGGAGAGTATTTCCTCACATAATGTTTTGAAACGAATTAAGGAATCCTAGTGTTGAATTTCAACAACCTTTTAGAAGCCTTGGAACAGCGAAATTTGAAATTTGTAATGTCTGGGGGTCAAAATAGTATTTTTGAAAATATTGGGGTCCAAACTTGAATTATGAAAAGTATTGAAGTCAATTATAAATTTTCAAAAGTATTGGGGGATTAATTTTGAATTATAGAAAGTATTGTATCAAAAACTCGAAATTTGAAACTGACTTTCAAACCTCCACAAAAGATTTAACTGGGCTTTTGGGCCCCCAATTTCAATGAACTTTTTGAAATCCCTTTTATTCAATCTCAATGGGCCTTTGAAACCCATATTTAAATTCTAGGAAATCATGAATTGGGCCCTTAAAACCCATTTTAATTTGATCGGGCCATAGAATCATTTGAAATTCTTGGAATTTTTGGAGTTAAGGGTTTTGGGCCTTGGACCCAATTGAAAATTTTAACTTTATTAAAATAAAATTTGGGCCCTCTAAAAAATGATATTGGATTAGTGGGCCCATGGAATCTCTTTTTTTTTTTCCATCCCCCTTTTTATTTTGGGTCTTTGGAATCCTTTTTTTAACAGAAATATAGTGAAGCCCCTAAAAACTATTTGGGAAATGATAATTTAACCGAGCCCTTAAAGGCCTAAAGTATAGAAATAATTTTAATTAACCTCAAAACCTTAATCGGTATATATGCCCATTCCTAAGGAAACACAAGGTGCCTTAACTACTTATGGTTCTTGAACTGACATGCAAGGCCAAGCAAACATGCAACCAGAAAAAAAAAATGAGATATCAACAAAAACAAAGGCAAAACAACGAAAACAAAGAAAATAAACGAAAAGAGAAGTTACAAACAACAATGAACCAATGAGAGGGATCATCATCACACAGTGGGGGGGGGAGAAGGATCATGAAAACATATAGTGTTTTGCAAACAGAATGGAATAAACCATTAAAACCCACAAACAACCCTCTATAAACCCTAAGCAAAAACAGAATGAGCTGTGTAACAACAGTTATAAATCCCAAAAATCATTCAATTCAATATCATAGCTTAAAAGGATCCCAATAACAGGTGAATGAGTTTTTTAAAAGGAGAGAAACAAAAGAAAACAAACAAAGGATATGGATAACGAAAATGTGATAAAATAAAAGGGAAATAAGACTCACAACAAGGATTGACAGGTTTGCATTCTGTCACATAACTGAAAACTTTTTTTTTTTTGCAACCAAATCCCATATCCATCTATAAACAAACCAGAAAGTCATGCACACAATACTTGGAGATGGTTTGACCTATAATGAAGTTCATGCATCTCCTCACATTTTGGACAACAGGAATTCATTTAGGTAGCAACAATTTCTGGATTCATGTTAATGCAAGAATCAAACACAAACCCCTTATTATATAGCACAATTTTATGGTAAAATTTCACTCCTGACATAACTTGGGGTTAGCTAAAAAAAAAGTACATTTTAATTTCTAGATGACATAGATGGATTTTTATCACAATGACATGGGTCTTAGATAATTAGCCACAACTCCGGGGATGAGACCCCATGGGATTACAGAATGAATCAAACATAAAACTCTAGTTTTAACTCCAAATTTAAACTGAGTTTGAAACATGAATTAAAGTACTCAAACATTTGTCCCATAGCCCAGGCTTAAAACACCTCATTACCCTATAACAGACGCACTAGAGGAGGAAACCGAGTACGAAACTATCAGATAATAGGGGAATGGGATAAGTCTCAACAAACCGCAGCAAAAATAATAAAAGCAAAAAAAGAAGCCCAATCAAGGGTGACCATAAACTCCATGTAATAGAAGAATTCAAGCTAAGCAATTCACATGGTTGCCAGAATTTCTACAAACTAAGTCTCTAAAATTTGAATAATAAACACCCTATACTCTAAGGGGCACTCACCGGTGTGGTTATCACCAATTTCCTTCAAAGAAAAAGAAACTTAATTTGGTCCCTCTTTGATTCATAATTCCTTTTGCTCGGTGCTTCCAACTTCTTAATTTCTCTCTCTCTGTCTTTCATCCCCCATTTCTGTCTCAGCTTCCCCTCTAATTTATCCTCAAGGAAACCATTTTCTTTGCGCGATTGGCCAGAGTAGGTATTGGCTAGGGCAGGAGCTAATGTTTGTAGTCTTCTAGTGTGTGGGCTAGAGGAGAGAGCACGGGTGTTCAGAGATGTTTGTTGCGAGTGGTGGCTGGCAGAGGCACGGTGAAGCAGTAAAAGGGCACGGGTATGGCGTGGAGTCAGGGTTAGAAGGGACCAAAGTCCAAATCACGCCGAAAGCTGAAGAGAAAAGGGGGAAGACGGGTAGAGAAGGGAGACAGAGGTGGAAGGGAGATGGATCATCGCAAGGTAAAGAAGAGATACGGGTGCAGGGGTTTCAGAAGTCTAAGTGTGGAGGGAAAGGGGGAAGACAGCTAGAGCAGGGAGACAGAGGTGGAAGGGAAAGGTACGGGTGCAGAGGTACAAGCAGAGATACGGGTGCAGGGGTTTCAAGTGTCTAAGTGTAGAGGGAAAGGGGGAAGATGGCTAAAGCAGGGAGGATGCCGGGAGTGAAGTCACGGGTTATGTTTCAAAGGTTGGGATTCCGGGTCAGGTGGAGATGGGTTAGGTTTTTGGTACTGGACCGGGTCTGGTTTCTTGGGCTAGATACGGTGTGGGCTTGTGGTATTGGGCTCTCTCTCTTTTTTCTTTTCTTTTTTTTTTTGTTCATTGGCCCCTTTCTTTTTTTTCTTCTTTCTTCTTTTTTTTTAATTAATAACAATTTCTTATCATCATTTTTTTATTTTCTATTATTATTTTTTTCATAATTTTTATTATTAATTTTTATTGTTTTTGTTATTACCTTTTTTTATTATTATTGTGCCTGGACAAAATCCAGTGTTTACAATAGATTCAAGCTCTAAGGATGCCCACTATTGTGACAAATAAACAACAAGCTTATTGAGGTGTTGGACTAAGGTAGCAATAGGAGTGCAACTCATCCCAAAAGATGTGGTTAAGCCTCGATACCATAGGACTATTAGATTGAGTTTTCAAGATAAACGTTTTATGTATCTATTTTGTTACTTAAAAATTTAAAATTTTTTTTTCTAACTTTGATTTTAATATTACTACAAAATATCCTTATATTGTCTTTGAAATCTTAATTTCTTTATTATGTTAAATTGAGTTTATTTTTTATTTTTTATTTTTGTAGACTTTTAGATAATGTGAACATTTAATTTAATCTTGCACCACAATGGCCCAACTAAGGTTTTGGATTGATAGTGGTTCAGTTAAGGTTTGGAGGCTAAGAAAATGAGGCAGCTAGGGTTTTCATTTTAGAAAGTGTTTGGGTGGTAAGAAAGTGAGGAAGCTTTTCAGTTTAGGGAAGTGGCCCAATTTGTGTTTGGAAGCTAGGAAAGTAAAGTTGTTGGGGTTTTCAATTTAGGAAAGTGGCCTAATTTGTGTCTTGAGGGTAAAATAGCGGGGCAGAAATTTTCATTTTAGGCATAAGGCCCAGTTTGTGTCTTAAAAGTACAAAAGCGAGGTGGCTAGAGTTTTCATTTTAGGAAAATGACCCAATTCGTATTTGAAGTCTAAGAAACCGGCTGAAATTTTCATTTTAGGAAAGTGACTAAAAGGCATTTCAAAGTTGAATAATTGGGAATGTCTACCTTTCCATGGCTTGATTTCGATAATAAGAATAAAGAGTTGTGATATTTTTATATCACTAAATTTATATTATTTTTATATTTTTCCTTATGCTTAAGTACTATTTTTGTCCTTTTATGTATTAGTTAAGTTTCAATTTCGTCCAATTTTTTTTTCTTCAATTTTGTCCTTCTTATTTTAAAATCGGTTCAACATTTTTCTTACTGCTAACTCTGTTATTTAAACTAATGAAAATTGATAACATGAAATCTAAGTGATAATTTAATGTATTCAGTGACAATGTCTGTTAAGGCAATTAATAAAAAACACCAATGAGACATTTAGTACATTAATATTTTACATACTAAGATATTTTAGATATCTAGATATAAGATATTATGATATTTAATATTATTATATTTAGTATCAAAATAATACAATTGTCATTTTATAAATGTTAATAAAGAAATTAGTGTTATGTGAGATCCTCATAATTTTTTAGTTATATAAAATACTATTTAAAATTATATGATTCCATGACATCCCATTATCTTAAATGTCACTTGTCATCTTAAATAACAATATACTAAATACAAACATATTAGATGTCGTTCATCATCTAAAATATCATGGTTAAAATGTTAGTATATCAAACATCTCCCAAATAATATCATCCTCTCCCCACTTCAGTTTCATCATCCCCTAATCTCCAAATCAATAAAATTAGGGTTCCTCTCATCTGCAATCTTTCCTCAACAATTATGCTCCTAAAATCATATCATAAACACATATTATTTTTTACCAAACTGGACCAATGAGAACTTAGGGTCGTCAAAAATGAATTTAACCTATACCTATTGTCTTTTACAGTTTGTTATCTGACACGTTGTTTACGCTGAATATTAGGAGAAGGATTCTTTCTGGGGATCTTCTTCGCTAGTGAAGGGAAAGATTGCCTTGTTTGGTTATTTTCTCTGTAAGATTTGTCACAATATTAAGAGTAGGTTTTTTATTTTTGTTTTATAATTTTTATTTTAAGAAATAAGTTAAAAGAATTTAAAATTTTTAAAATTTTCTTAACACAAATATTAAAAAATATTTCAAAAAACAAAGTAAAAAACAAACAAAAATATTTTATTTTTTTTATTTTTAAAAATTCTTTTAACTTATTT
Organism: Ceratonia siliqua; assembly: GCA_034509205.1. NCBI lineage: Eukaryota > Viridiplantae > Streptophyta > Magnoliopsida > Fabales > Fabaceae > Ceratonia > Ceratonia siliqua. The sequence continues at coordinate 35,118 of JASKGM010092798.1, forward strand.
CTTAAAATAAAAATTATAAATAAAAAAATAAAAAACCTACTTTACAATATTCTATATTATAGGTTAGAACTCCCCTATTAGAAAAGCATCTCCAAGTTAGGTGTCAAAAGATGAAGAAACAATAGTTCCTAGATACAAAAACCCTAATTTTATTGATTTGGAATTTGGGAAAGATGATGCTGAGGTGGAAAGAAGATGATAATTAGGGTTGTCAAATGGGCTAACACACCCCGACCCGCTTTGACTCGCCAACTAAGCAGGCCGGGCTGGTTGCCCCCGCCAAAATGGGGAGGGCTAGAAACATCAGCCCACCCCCATCAACCTGCCAAAAAACATGAAAAAATAGAAACTTCACTAATTCAAGAATTAATAAGTTTATATAGGCAAACAAAAAAACATGAATTAATCAGGAGTTCAGGACTTCTTTCATAGTACTTTCAATAATTTTTAAGTTTGCATTTCACAATTACCGGTCACAGACTCACGGAGCTCTAAAGTGTTGGAGGGCATCACAAGAAAGTCCATATGCATATTATGCCCACCTAATAACAGATGTAGCTATAAATTGAATATTTGAAATTTTGAACTAAATATTTTCTTTTTTTCACTTTCTAGAAAAACTTAGTTACATATTATTAAGTTAGTGAGGATAATATACCTTGGGTTGTGGTATATGATAATGGGTTCATTCAAAGTTCAAACACTAAAAAAGAGGTAAATTTAACACACAATATTAGTAATACCTAAGAACAAGAGATACTCAAATATCAAATTTGAAAGAAATGGAATATTTGATTACTAAAGTGTCTATACTAGATAGATAGCAAAACCTGCTTGTGTCCATTTCCTTATATCTCTATTTAAAACGGTATTATATGTTAATTGGAGGCCCTATAGTCGTGAGGAGGAAAATTCATGTCCAGCATGTCTTTTGTTTCCTAGTCTCCTTCATATGGAATTCTTTGAAGTTTATTGGCTTCATATTCAACCTGCTAGTCGTGTCTACAACTCTTGAATCTTCATTGCGCAGTACCTTTGTTTTAAGCTTTTATTTAGTTGACCAGGAAATGGAAGCATCAAGTGCCAAGGTGGTGCAAACAAAGTCACAAAATAGAAAATTCAGAAATAACTCGAATGATTAAATGAGAAATGCATGACCATTGAGTCATTCACCAATCACCCACCACAAATTATCAAATTCTAATAACTAATAAGCAGTTAAATCAAAAAATTAAAAAAGAAAAACATAACCTAAAAAAAACAACAAAAATATAAAATCTATAACTTACTCTTAAGCAATACATGCAATATATAATCTAAATGTTCAAAAGACATCTTGTAATTGAAATTTTGCGACTAAAAATAAAAGTAATTAAAAATTAAAATCATAATAAGTCAAAGGTATAAACCAAATAAAGAATATAATTTAACAATTTATAAATAAAACTACCGATAACATAACTATGCAACTAATTAAGAGATCAAATAAGAGCCTGCACTTTTTAAGGAAAGGTACAACTTCTATATTTATTGATCACACGACCACCAATAAAAAATGTTGATTCTGATGCAACTGTAGTTATGGGTAAAACCAAAACATCACATGCCATTAATGCAACAATTAGAAACCGGTGCATCTGACTCTTCTAATACTCCAATACGTCCAAATTTTTATAATACTTAAATTCAAGCATTGGATTCTCCAAATAGATATCCAATTCAAATTTCCATAAGTTGTAATAGTTTGGCTCTCATATTCCAAAAATTCCTACATTACATATTTACAGCAAATTAGCAATGAATGTTATTATCACAAAAAATAGACATTAATTAGATAATACAAGAAGAAGAAAAATTGTTCAAATATTTACATTAATTCCTAATCTTTCGATTTCCATTCCTGCTCCACTTGTCCTAGGAGCAAGCAACATAGAACTCATAGGAGTTTGAGATTGAGATTGAGAAGAACTTGACCTACTGACATTAGAATATTGTTCAAAAAGCATATACAACTTTCTCTTCACAAGTGACACCTTTTGTTGGCATTTAGCAATATTACTCTCAACCTTCGAATAACAATATTCCAACACTAAAAGCTTTATTCGAGGATCAAGAACAGCCCTAAATGTAAGTACCATACTATATTCATTCCAATTCTTGTCAAACTTCTCTTTCATCCTTCTACACATGTCACTTATCACCATATCTTCACCAACCAAGTTTCGCTTTAACAAAAATTAAATTTTCCAAACTTGCATAAAATACAAATTTGATGTAGGATAAGAGGAGCCGGACATCAGGTTGGTAGTTTCATAAAATGGATGTAAGAACTCACATATTTTCACTCCTCTATTCCACTCTTCAAATGAAGAACAATATTTATAATTTTTATCATTCAATTGAAGAAAAGCAAAAGCCCTTTTATATTTGATGACACTATCCAACATCAAATATGTTGAATTCCAACGGGGTAGGCACATCCAAGCGCAAGCCAACATTAGTGTCAATGTTACCAACTTCTGTCACACATTTTTCAAATTTTTTCATCCTACTCTCTACACCTTTCACATACTTGACTGATTCTCTGATTTTATGTAAAGATGCATTAGCTACTTTCAAGCCTTCATGGACAATAAGATTCAATATATGAGCAGAACAACGAATATGGAAAAACTCACCTTCACATAACAAGCTATCATGCAAAGACAACTGCTCTTTCAAAATATCTTGCATATTATCATTGCTATATGCATTATCCAAAGTCAAAGTAAATTTTTTTTTTTCTCAATCCCCCATTCCTTCAAAAATTCAAACATCTTTGTAGCCAATTCAACCCGAGTGTGGAGGAGGGACATGAGAAAAATTAAGTATTTTACTTTTCAATTTCCAATCCTCATCCACAAAATGACCAGTCAAGACAATGTAACCTTGACTGGTGCATATAATCCACAAATTGAAAGTTAAACAAATCCTATTAGGAATCTTGGTCAAAGTTCGTTTAAGTTTCTCTTTCTCCCTCAAATAAATTTTTGTAATGTCACTCACTAAAGTATTTCTTGAAATATGAACAAAATAAGTATTCAAGTAGTTCCACCAACCTCTAATGCCATCATATTCAACAAATGAAAAGGGCAAATCATATTTGATAATTGCAAAAGTTAATAACTCTCGTGCTATTTTTTTGTTTATTTTTTTATACCTCAGCTTCCCATTAGTTTCTATAATCATTTGTCCTCTATCATGAACTTAATCATCTTGCATTTTGGAATATGCCATTTCAATGTAGAAGTCCCGTATTGTTCACCCCCACATTTATATTCCATTTTACTGATCTTTCTATTCCATCTTTACATATCCCTTTCTTTGTAAAAAACTTATACACATATGAAGTTTCTCTAATCTTTTTTGAGATGACTGCCCATCAACTGTAGTTGAAAGGGTTTCCATCCTACGAATATTTTGTTCATCATGGTCATCTATAATAATATGTTTATTTATAGAGCTAGATTCCATAATTGATAAACCTGAAAAACAAAATATGCAAAAGCCACTATAACTATAAGAAATCTAAGTGCTTGCGGACATTTGATAATTGATAGACTGCCAATGAAAGCTATATTCACATCATCACATGAAAGTAGAATTACAGAGAAACAATCAAGTAAGAATTTCTATGCATGTAATGAAGAAAGAGCAAACATTATTTTTTCATAAAGTCATGCTACCTGCTCAAAGCACTATATAGTTCCTCATCTGAGTCTTGATCTAAAACTTGACTTGATTGTATAAAATTTTGTAGATGAAGTCAGGCCAGTTATGGATTGGGCTACCAGAGTCAAGGTTGTAACTGGTGTAGCTCAAGGAATAGCTTACCTACATGAAGACTATAAATTTCGTCTTTTAACCTAAATTTTATTCAATGAGTATTCCAGGCTTTTAACTTCTTAAGTGTGAACATATACATATGCATTACTGCGTTAAGGCATTTTCATGGTGCTTCCAGTTTTTTTTACTTAATTTTTTTATGCTTGGAGACAATTTTTAAAATATGTTTGTCCTTTTAATTGTAAAATGAAGATACATTTTCTTTTAACGAAAATATAGTGTAATTCATAAACCTGTGCAATATTCAATTATGAACGTAGAAATCTTTGAAAATTTTGCAGACATGATGAAGATGACAACATCACACAAGATTGCCTTGTTATAGCAAATCTAGAATTACTCATGTTTTAATGCCTGATATTTTCATTTACAGCATATTATTTTCCATATCTTCTTAACACATGATTTGGTAGTCAGCCTTCTCTTTCTTATATCTGTTAATTGACTTGTCAGGCCACCTGCGCATTATTCACCGAGACATTAAGTCATCAAACATCCTTCTTGACAACAACTTTGAAGCTCAAGTAAGCCACTTATAATCTGTATATTCTGGTGCTGAATACTTTGTAATCTATATTCATTTGAATGTTTGCCTTCACATCTAGCAATATAAATATATAATGGTTAGGGAATGACCAAATCTATCCAGTATATTCACAATGCATTGCCAGTTTAGGATAGAAGTTAACAAGCAGATTGAAACTTAATTCTCTGGTGAGTAACAGTAAACAGGAACATGACTGCAATCACATGAAAAAACTAATTCCAATTGTTTGTTTCGGAATCTTTTTCACCATTCTACCCCTCTCACCTACTCCCCATTCATAGTTTCACACAACAACCCTTATAATTGCAGTAAAAGGGGAGACTTCGTAAAATTCACAATTTTAAACCAAACGTTTTCATCCAAGCAAGGTCTAAGGAGCTCAAATTGTAAGGGGAAAGGGCCGCGCCATTAGAACGTAGGTGGGCAAAATAAAAGTAAAATCTTCTCTAATTAAAAGCATGGCAACAGGGAGTATTATCAACCACACCTTCGGAAATGAAAGAAAAAATGGTGCCCAAGCAAAACTCTATTTATTCAACTGAATATCAACTCAAAAACGATTGACAATTCTTAAATACCCGCAAATATGACAAACAGGTGCCACCGCCGAACAAGCACCGGCCACTGCTGTAAGAGAGGAGTAGAGCGTTAAAGAGACGATGAAGAGAAGAATAAGAGAAGGAAGGGAGATTGGAGCTGTGGAGTGTGGAGCACGAGTCTGCATAGAGGAGTGACGAACGTGAGTCACAAAACAATCAAACAAGGTCAAGGGACTTTGGCCCAAAATAGTGCATTTTGGAACCAGCATTTGGCAGGCTAGCGCCCACTCTGCCAATTTGGGTAAGTTGAGAAATTGAACCTAGCCTGTCGTTTTGATTAGGCTGGGCAAGCCATCTCAGTACACCTAACACAGCCCTAATAACAATTATGATGTTTTTTCTTTAAAAATTATCAAACAAATCTTACCACTACATTAAATTGATAGGTACAAGATAGAAATAAAGATAATATTGAACCAATTTTAAAATAAGTGAGACAAATTTAAACCAAATAAAAATTGAGACAATTAAAATTTAGCTAATACCTAAGGCACAAAAACAGTACTTCATCCTAATTTTTTTCATACTCAGAATCCCCACCCTAGTTTCAAAGGGTATAATTTAAAATTGTGGGGGTAATGAATCCTACCACGTGAAAGAAATATTAATTGAGCACATTATCAATCGCCAAAGAAAAAAGATATGGATATTATCTAAATATTAATTTTACAGTTTCTATTAGTCACTTTAAGTGCTTAAACTGCAATGAAGTTGGATATAATACTTATCACAACAACACAAAATTGGTTGAGTCACATTTTGGCACATATAAACTGAACATTCTGCTTTCATCTCACACTCAATCCAAAAATCAAGATGAATCCTGAAACTACTCATATGAGCTTGGAAGAAACACTATGAATCTAATGGACTCCCAATATAAGACAGATTTTCTAGTTGGTTACATATATGAGCAGTACATGATAGAGGCATGAGATAAACCAATGCTTAGCGAATTCCATTTGGCTCTACTCTTTTAACAAAACTGTTAACCTGCAAAAAGGGCAAAAAGCAGAACAAATTGCAGTACTTGATAGAAAATTATGAATAACATAATGTGAAGAAACTAATAAAACTTCATGTAACATCCAGTACTATTCAAAGACGAAAAAGAAAACTATGGTACTCGATTTAGTTATCAGATGTATGGCACAAGGGGTTAACCAATAACATCTAAAGAGAGGAAACAGAATAGAAATCCACTACCTCGTGTAGAGGGCCAAAGTGCTCATTCTGAGGCAGCTGCCTCTTGTCTTGGTCTTCTGCGTTCTGGAGGAGGGCCATCTCTCCGTCTCTCATACCTTCTACTCTCATTTTTGGATCCACTGCGTTTTGGTTGATAAGTTGGGTACTTGCATGGGATGATCTCCCCATTTATATACTTATCCCCTACAATAGAACAATAAATTATTTAAATTTAATCTTAAGATTGTCAGGATAGGTATAATATAGAGCAGAAAGATAATTGGGGAGGGAAAAAAATAGTAACCTCCATAATCTTTATTTTTAACATCTATGTATGAGTCGGGCAATACCCAAAGAACCCCAGGCAAACCTAGAAAAGCAGGAAACACACAAATAAGACATAAAGAACTAATATTAAGGAAGTGAGAAAAAAAAAGGATAAACAAGATCATTCCCAACGATGAAATTTCACCCTTAAATTTCTCAGACGTTGCTTCATCAACGGTGCACTGGAATCCAGTGTAGGTGGTGGTACTAAAGGCGTACATGTTCTTCTTTGCTTCTTCCATGCTTACAGCCAAGCACCAACACACAAAAAATCAGCACAGATACTTTGACAAGCACAAGATCCACCAGAAAACAGAATATATTATTCATCTTAAAAACTAAAAGTTCTTTAAATCGGTAAGTTAAGGAAGCACTCATGCTCATGACCTCTGTTCCACTATCATTTTAATGGGTAAAAATTCATGTTATGGGTGTACACCAGCTTTTACCTTAGAGACCCTAACCTTCCGTTAGGATTCCATTGGCCCTGGCAGTCCCACATTGCCCAGGATAGGGGGATATTGGGGTTTTATAACTCCTTGGACACCCTCGCCTCAACGACTAGCTTTTGAGGGTGAGTTCTACCCTCCCCTCAACGGTTAGCTTTTGAGCTTTTGAGTGTGAGTTCTACCCAAGGTGGTTGTAACAATGGTATCAGAGCCGTTCGGTCCATGGCCACGTCTGTTATGTGGCAGGCGGGCTGCTACCCGATGGGAATCCGCAAAGTCACCACCGTGGATGTTGGTGCTGTAAGCGGGATGGATAGTTAGGATCCCATTGGCCTTGGCAGTCCTGCATCGCCCAGGATAAGAGCATGGGGGGTTTATAACTCCTTTGCACCCACCCATCAACGGCTAGCTTTTGAGGGTAAGTTGGTGTTTGTAACACCTCCCCCACAAAACAGACACGAGTATCAAAATCTCTCACTTACTAGATTATTACCAGCTATACATTCCTTACAATCTCCATTTCTATAACTCTAGTCTCAAGAACAGTACAAAAAATGGGGACAATGATTTCTCCATTCTTCTCATGATTCCAGCAGTTTCATTTCAAATATTTAACATGAAACATAGTTTTAAGTCAATAAATAATGATGTATTAGTTTACAACCAGATCCACCATATATCAAAATGAAGACACGTGAAGTCTACGTCCCATTTGCCCCCTTCAATACATACAACGCAATATCAACCACTAACTACATCTAATTCTAGCTTTCACAACCAACCCAACCTACCAACTTCAAAACACTCCTTTACCAGCATAGGAAACAAAGCAAGAACATAGCCAGTCGGCTTCTCAGACTCAGAAAATTTGCCATTCAGAATGCATACAACCATTGTTCATAGTTAAAACTGAGGTAATTTTTTTTCCAAACACTGAGTCAGGAAATTTAAACAACGCCAAGAACACAAATCCCATTTGCCTCTCACCTAATTCCCAGCAACCAAAAAAAGAAGAGCACAATTCAAATATAGGCAAGGAAGAGCAGAAACAAGAACAAACCTTCCCAAGACAGTAGCAAGAGTATTGAGATAAGTATCAATCATCTGCTCCCTGGTGGGAGCAGGGTCCTTAGGAAACTCCATCACAATCAACCAATGGTTGTAGTCACAACCAGGGAGCATAATAGTCTCCCTCTGCTCACTGCTACTGCTCCTCTTTGCCGAGTAATCCCCATCAAGTGCCGCCCGAATCAGGGTTCGGTTTCGGGTATGGGTCTTAATCGAATGCGGAAGACTCCAGCTGAACCGAAGATTGGTTACAGGGTTGAAGATTGGAGTAGAAGAGGTATTAGTGTGAGAAGGAAGGGTTAGGGTTTTAGGGGAGAAAGACAGAGTAACTGTGGCCATTGGAGAATATGTGACTTACGAGAAAATGGAGAAACACCCCGGTAGGTGATAGCTGATAAGGTTCAGGAAAAGGGGATATTTTGATCCTTTTATACTCGTGGAGCCGCGGGCCTAGCTCGATAAACGACGTCGATGTTTATTTTCTCTCGCCATGAAAAATCTAGTGTAGATTCCTAATAGGGATTGGGCCTTAACCAACAACAAGGGGGCCATATATTGGCCCAAATGAAATTGGGTGACGCTTTTTTATGGGCTAGAGGCCCATATTTGTCAATGGTGTAACCAAGAAAAAGGAGTTAGGTGACTAAGTTAAAGAGAGGCCCACTAATTCTGGGCTGATCCACGGAGACCGCTATTGATTCAAATTGGGCTGCACCCTAAAGCGGGCATCTTTTTAGGCCGTTATGTTCTGTTGGTTGGTTGGAGCAAAAAAAGGGTAGCATGCTCTTGTTATGAACATCATAACTCATAAGGACCTGAGATCGAATCTGGCCTTTCGAGTCCGAGAATAAGATGGACAAAGGAAATGAAAAATTCTCTTAACCCACACCAATTAAAAAAAAAAAAAAACTCTTATTATTAATTTCCCCTCAAAGAAAGAAGGGATCCTAATTAGGACCAAAGTAATATTAGGGACAATTTGATTTAAGTACCACTAAATATCAATTTTGTTTAGAGTGAAGTTGTTATTGAATTTGTAGAGGTAACCATTAATTAATTAATATATTTATATTTATATTTATATTTATATTTATATTTATAATATTATATAACACTATATATTCTTGATATAATATATAAAAATTAAATGATTTGATATAAATAATCAAATAATACAATTGAATCACTTAAATAATATAAACTAAGTTTAGAATGATATAAAACATATGTATTATATTCATTTATATTAAAAATAATTAAATAATATTATTCAGAATTAAAAATTCATAAAAAAATAAGGCAAAAAAGACATCGTTTTTATAATAAAAAAATATTTAAATCAATCTAATTTATCGATTTTTTGTCAGTTTTAATTAGTTTTTTGGTTATTTGACCCTGTTCACCTATATTTTGTTATTAACTTGAAGGGTCTGGCCAGATGGGGGAATATATATATATTCAAAATGGTAAATGATATTTTTTTCATTTCAAAATTCTCAAACGGCGTTTTATAATAGCATAAAACAAAGTAAAATATCATAGATACAACACTATTTTAGAATATGCACCTAAAAATGTTTTTTTTTTTTGTAAGTACATCTAAAAATAATTTTTAATCATTATTTTTAACCAAAATAAACAATCTTTAATTTGTCTTAGCTTTTATAAAAAAAAATGGTTCTTATATATAATTAATTAGTCACTTTCAATCCCACAACCAAAATTGGGGGATGCATGATTTAAGTAACTTACTCTTAGGTCACGGGACATGCATGAGGTTTATATATAGTTGACTCAAGAACAAGAAGAGCTCAGCAAATAAATAAGTCCAAACTTCATTCAATAAGAGATCCTGATTAAATATCAAGATTAGGTGCAGCTTGAAGAAGCATTAATATAATAAACTCAATCCTTCAAACTCAAGAAAATAAGTTCCCAACTTTGCAAGTCCATAATAATTTAGTCTCTCCTAGGGAATATAAATAATAAAAATTATTTAGATATCTTATCAATCATAATTTTGTGACCAAATCTTTTATTTTATCAGTAGTTCAACAGAACTTGATTATCTAGAGTACTTTAGAGGGCATGCAGAAAAAAAGGAAGAAGAAACACTAGCAAACAAAAGAAAACACACCAAACCCTGTTTTATTACCTTCAGCAACAGTTTAATTATTGTCACAAAAATGTTGATTGTCCTATATTTGTTGTTTTTGTCCCTAGAAAAATAATCATTTTTTTAGGATTAATATAATTTTTGATTCTAAAGTTTTAATCAATTTTTAATTTAGTCCCTATACTTTAATTTATTTTAATTTGATCCTTACACTCTAATTTCTTTCACTTTGGTCATTGCAATTCATGATTGAGTTAACATCGTTTACAAGAATGCATAATGTGCCAAAAAATGATCTACATGAAATTCCTGTAGCAATGAAAAAAATACAAATAAGAATGCTATGTAGATAATTTTTTGCTATATCAGTATTCATGTAAATTGTATTAATTTAATCATGAACGATAGTAACTAAATTAAAATATAAGGATCAAATTATAAATTGAATAAAATTTTAAGGGTCAAAAGTTATATTAACATGTTTTTTTACCAAAACTTTAATACATATCCTACCTTTTTATTAAATGAATAAGAAGGAGTAGTTTAACCTTCTTGTGCGGGGCGGAATGTAGTACTTGGAAGGAAGCAATGTTAATTTGACACTTCAAGTTCTATCTCAAAATGGTTTGACTTTAACAGGAAAAATATGCTATGTGTCACAGGATTAATATCTTATGGGACCAATGAGCCTGGTACTAGAGTCGTTTCTTGGTTGAGTGAAGAAGGGAGTAAAATATATATTTATAAAGGGACTAAGTTAGTTCCTTCCAATTTATTTTTTATTTTTATTTAATTTTTTTATTATTTTTTTTGTTTATACTATTTATTAGTTTTTTATTTATAGTATTTTTTTTGAAATTTTTTGAAATGATTTTATATTTTTTTTGAGTTTTTTTATTTCTTTTAAATATTTATTTTTTTTAAATATATGATTTTTTGATTATTTTTTTAAATTTTTTAAAAATTTATCATTAGTTTATTATTATAAAAAAATTTAAAATTTTAAAAAACTAATA
>JASKGM010092810.1:0-13167 GCA_034509205.1 Ceratonia siliqua
TTAGTAAATTGTATTTTAAATTTAGGAAAAATATGCCTTTATGTTTGCCTAATGATATTGTGACACTTGCAAAGTAAGTCATGTACTAAACACATGTTAAAGGTCTTCTGTTAAATTTTAAACATATTTTAAATGGAAAAGGACTATTAGAAATTTTATTTAAGTTTAGGGATCTTTTTTCTAGATTTTAAAGTTTGTGGTGACTGTTTGTAGAGGGTTTTAAGTTTAAGGGGTTTCATGCATTTTTTCTCTTTTTATACACAAACTTTACCATACATATTTAAGCCTTAAGGTATGGTGTCATGCATCACATTTAGATAAAAAATGGTATATTCATCTAAATGTGATGCATGGTGCCACGTTATTATTGGTAACATACATTGGGCAACATTGCTTTTATACAATTTTTTTTTGGCTAAAATGCAAATAATCCCCTTCAACTATAGGCCATGTGTAGAATAGTCCCTCAAACTTTAATATTTAACAACTAATTAACCCCTTGAACATAATTAAAAGGATATAACTATCCTACCACCACAAATAGTAGCGATAGGGTGGTTTATTTATTATTTTTTAATTTTTAATTTTTTTTACATTAATAAATTATTATCTATACCATATATTCTTTTAAGACTTTTTTGAAATGTTTTTTAATTTTTTTAGAATTTTTCTACTTATAAATGAATAGTATTAGAAAAATTATACACTAATAGTACAAAATTCTTTTAAAAAATTCAAAAAATTCAAAAAATTATATGACATAGACAATAATTAATTAATACTAAAAAGTAAAAAAAAAATTGAAACAAAAGACAAAAATTAAAATTACATAGTGCCGACATTATGCTATCGCCCCATTTTTGAGGCGGTAGCATAGTAACCTCCTAATTAAAAGTGCATAAAGGGTCCTTCATTAGGGCTCCTGTAAAGTAGTTTAACGTTGGGACTCACCATGTGACTCCACTTGGCTTACTAACATTAATTAGGTGACAAATCCCTTCTCACCCCCTTTTTCCCAACCTATCCATTTAAGAAGTACCCATCTACAAAGATTACTATCTACAATCTGCCTTGAATCCCTTAATATATGCATATAAGCTCACATACATTCTCTTGAATAAACTACTCTCTACCTTTATCATGAGTGTACTTCTTGGGTTAAGTTTCCTAGTTGCCACACAATGATCCCAAAGTCTCCCTAATTGCTCACTATTCTTCCCATCTTATATGTTTAGTAGCCTTTTTCTTGGCTTTGTAAGCTTGGAATCCTAAAACAGCCACATTGTAGTCTTTTTGCACTTGGGTAACAAATGCAGAAGGCTTTCAATCAGGTTGATCCCTAACATGTTCGCATACTTCTTAGATAGGGAATATAAAGTCACTTTCTTGTTTTCTCTAACACAACCATAGTTGTGCTCTAAGTAGTTAACTGTCTTTATCTAGATTGAATCTCCACCATGTGTCTTTGATTCATGAATTCTCGACCCATAATCTTTCTTGCACTTCACTGTTTTCGTAACAACCTCATTGTAAATGTACTTGAAACCAATGTCATTCTCAATGGCATACTGTTTTGGCACCTCTTTGAACCCTTAAAATTGGAAAACCCCAATCTAACTTTGAGTTCAATTTTCTTCTTCATATATATCTTTTCATTACATTTTGGATACATAGATATATTGTCCTCTTCATCACTTAAACCATTTAAAATCCTCAACTCATTACTATCTCAATAATTAGAATGCACCTTGCCATCCCATTGTGTTGGTGCATTACTTCATGGTTTTTCATCAATTCATGATGCAATTTTTCAAGCTTAAATGGATTGTATTACCCGAGGGCATGTGGCACCTTTAGAATTTTCTATTATTGAATTCTTTTCTTTTTGTTAGTTTGCATTTGTACAACTAAGCTTCAATTTGTTTGTGATTGACTATTTATGTGTTGTAGTTAGGCTTTTGAAGTAATAGGTCAATGTTTTCTGAATCAAGGGTTTTTCCCCAAGAGTAGTGAGAGTCTGCAAGTCTCAAGTCCGAGGAAACAGTGAGATATTGGAATATGAGGCTTATTGCATTTTATTTTTCGAGAAATCATTGTTTTTTAGATCTTATTCTCAATTTCAGTTTGCTGCTAAAGCATTGCACCATTTTGATATCAGAGTAAAGCACAATCCCCATGACCAAGAGTGGCTCACAGGCACCGGTGACCAACACAAAGCCTGAATAAATGAACCTCCAACATCAGATTGCTTAGAAAATGAGTATTTTGGATTAGATGAACCATAGGCTAGACGCCATGGATGAATCCAAGAATCGGGAATACTTAAAACCATGGATAGAGGAGAAGAGGGTGACTATGACAATGATCCATCGAGAGAATCTAAAAGCTTAGGAACCAGATATCGGTGTAGCTGTGGTGAATCCTCATGACCCTAGGGAGGACCAGGAATAGATTGACCACACCTTGATAAGCTGACAAAGAGGATGAAAGTGGAGGTGCCAAATTTCCATGGTAAGTTAGATCCTAATGCTTTCGAGGATTGGCTAACGGTAGTGGAAGATTACTTTGACCGGTTCATTGTCTCTGATGATTAGAAGGTGTGCTATGTTGATATGAATTTGAAGGGACATGCGAGGGCATGGTGGAGCCGTGTAAATGAGCAGTTGTGACGTACCAGATGTCTCTGACTGGGAGGAAATAAAGGAAAAGTGAAAGGAAAAATATTTACTTATAGATTACGAACAAATGATGTACGAGAACATGTTAAAACTCTGACAGGGTTCATTATCTATGAAGCACTACACTGAACGCTTCCATGAACTAACAGTGTGTGACAGAATTGTCAAGACAGAGCAACAGTCGCTTACTCATTACTGTACGGGGTTACGCAGTGAACTTCGGTGAGAGATGTTAATAGCGAGGCTTGCTAATGTGGAGGAAGCATATTAGCTTGCCCTTCATATTGAGAGACAAGCGAGTACTACTACAGAGAATAGTAATCTACTCATAAACCCCAAATCGAGCAGAACTATGACTCCCACGCCTTTGAGATTTGAACAGGGGAAGACTAGTAATTAGGGGGATCAGAAGGGGAAATCAACCATCACTAGAGAGGGTCCACAATGATATAAATGTAAAAATTATGGCCGTTATGAGGTTTTGTGTCCGACGAAAGAAAAAAAGTTGGCCTTTAGTGATGAGAAAGACCTTATGCCATTAGAAACAGTGAGACACCAAAAACAGACGAAGTTGGCGACATCAAGGAAGGGGAAGGAGAACATTTGAGTGCTATTGAATTACCCAGCTATTTGATTAGGTGAATGTTGATAGGGTCAAGGAATGAAATGCAGGAAGGTGAGTAATGACTTCACACAAATATATTCAAAATAAGGTGAAGTAAGGCCTTAAATGTCATCATTCATAATGAGAGTGGGATGAATGTAGTTTCCAAAGTGGTGGTGCAATGACTAGGATTACTAACTAAGAAATAATCAAAGCCTTACCAAATCAGTTGGTTTGAAAAAAGAAGCTCAGTTCGAGTAGAGCGAAGGTGTTTAGTAAAATTTTCCTTGGGTTAGAAGTACAGTGATGAAGCATGGCGTGATGAAATTCTTATGCTGGTGTGCCATTTACTCCTAGGTCAACCATAGTTATCTGATCAGAGGGTCTCCTACAATGGCTACAACAACACTTATTCATTATTTTTTAATGGTAATAGACTGATTCTTGATCCACTCAAGGTTTTTGGGTTTGAAGAGGACAAAGGTAACACCATTCTCACAATCAAATAGTTCTACAGAGTAATAAAGAACAAACAACTGCTCCTAGTAATTATTAGAGAGGCGAAGCAAGGAGGAGATCTTACCTTTGATGAACTTGCTACTCTACTAGAATAGTTTGGGGATCTCATGCTGGGGGAAATGCTGAATCAATTACCCCCTGTTAAAAGAAATACAAAAATATAAAAATATGCAAAGTCAAAATCACAAAAATATAGAATACAAGGTCTACCTATGTTTTTTTTACGTATGAAAAATATTTAATAAAAAAAATAAAAAGAAGAAAAGAAATTTGTAAACAAAAATATGTGCGATAAACTAATCTTTTTTTTTTCACCAAACAACCCAACTCACTAAACATCTCTTTCTTCCTTTAAGGTCCAACTTCCTTTAAAGGAAGGTCCAAAAAGCCCAATCCTCCTTTGATACATTCCTTCTCACTCATTCCTTGTAGCCCAACGTCCCTCTGACCTAAGACATTATACAATCACCTCAAGCCACTTAACCAACTCGATCCATAACCCGACCCATTAGGTAATTTAACCTACTTATCCCTTCATTCTCACTTCACCAAACTTAGCAGCCACCTCTATGATTTTTCCTTTATCCTTATAGCTATCTTTTTTCCCTCATTAAACCTTAGCAGCCTGCCTCTGCTCCATAGTTTCCCTTCCATTTATGCCTCACTGCACTCATGCTCCTTACCACTTTTATTTCTCTCACATCTCGTCGCCTTCCCGTCATTTCTTCCCCTCTTGCTTTTGGCCATGTCAATGCTTGGTTCCCCCATTTTTGGCAAAGGAAGCCCTAGCCGCTGATCTCTCTTTTTGATTCCCTCGAATCGAACCCCATGCATGACAAAACCCTTCACCATTTTGCTCCAGGACGATTCATGGCAGACATAGCCCTTTTGGTGAGACTTGGTCTTCTTCATTTGGCTATAAAACGAAGAAATTGACACAGAAGAGGGATTAACGGTTTGAAGAGAGCGATTAGGGAGTTTCTTTTGAGCTCGGATTTTAAAGTTTTATACAAGAGAATTTTTAGAAGAAGTTTAAGAGTGAGAAGAGAAGATTCTCATTTTTTTAGCTTCTGAAAAGGTAAGATCTTTCCTTCTTATTTTTGCATGTGATTGATTCTAATGTGTTTTTTAGAGAGCTATGATGATATGGGTTCCTTGCACCCAAAGAACCCACATGCAATGGGTGTTTAATTCGTCTTTGATTTTGGTCAGTGTTTCTAAAATGTCATTTTAAAAATTGATCCTAGGTTGGGGGTTCATAATTTACAGATTCTAAACTAATTTTGATCATTGATTCATTGATGTATTAATCAAGTATTAATTATGGTTTCAAATTCTTGAATTCACTGTTTTAGAAAGGATTCCTTTTGGTATATGTTGATAATTTTAAATTTTCTCCATAGTAGTCATTAACTTGGAATTTGTCAAACTGAAAAAGGTTTTGTTCAAATTTAATTCAGATTCGATTTTAAATCTAAATCTATCTTGTTTTTGAACCATGATTGATTTTAAATTAACAATATTTTATGATGAAGCATGGATTTTATATCCCTGATTGCTCTTCAATCTAACTATTCTAAGATTTTTGGGTTTGATTTCAATGCTTCTTGATCGGGCGAATAATTTAATCTTCACTGTAAGTTCATGGTTAAACTGAGACATTGAATACCTTTAGCTCTTGAGCTCTAATTGTAATATTGTATTTTGTTTTTGTTTTTGTTGTCTGTTCGCTTACTTTACTGGGTTGTATAAATTTTTTTGTTGAAGTTATTTTGGTTTGTAAATATATTCACTTTAGTTGTGTAGTTTATTTATTTTCAGACTTTGATTTGTATGTTGCATGAAATGTGGTTTGATTTTCTCGTTGTAAGGCATAAATTTCTTTCTTTCCTTCTTTTCTTCATTGCTAGGTTTTAATTTATTTTTTTCGTTACATTTTTATTTATTTATTTTCTTATTCTCTTTCTTCTTTTATTATTATTATTATTATTATTATTTTAATTTTTTTTCTTTCTTTCTAGTATATATCATTGGTTTTCAACTTAGGTGTCCAATGCATCCTATTTTTTTTTAAAAAAGAAAACATGATAAAAAAATTTAATATAAAAGGTTTTAAATCCAAAAGGCTTTTTGCCAAATTTTCTTGCTTGGGTAATGAGGCTCCAAGGGCCTTGAAGGGTCCCAAAGGCCCAGATTACCGAAGTTGCTCAAATATTTTTTAAAAAAGTTTTTTAAATGTTTTTTTTAAAAGCCCAATTGAATTACATGCTTCAAGGGTTTCAAGGGCTCAATTGATTTATTTTCTAAATGGGATTCCAAAAGCCCAAATGTTCAAAGAGGACTAATTAAAATATTTTTTCAAAAATGGTTCCAAGTGCCCAATTAATTTGTTTACTAAATAAAGGTCTCAATGGCCTAATATTGTTCTTAAGAGATTCACTAAATTTATTTTTCAAATGGATTCCAAATGGACCATTTTTTTTTTCAATAGGGTTCCAAGAGCCCAATTAAATCAATACTTTCAATTACATTTTCAAAAAGCCCAATATTCTTTAAGGTCACCTTTTAGAAATTTCGTTTTGGCTGAGGAAAGTTTCAATAATATGATTTTGGCCACAATACTTTTCAAAAAAATTTCATTTTTGCACCAATACTTTTAGAAATTGTATTCTTGCCCCCAATATTTTTGAGATTTCATCTGGGTCCCAAAATTTTCAGAAATTTCAATTTTGACCAGGAATTCAATCTAGGTTAATAAATTTCTATCATTTTGACTATTCTTAAACATTAAGTGGAGAATTGTTCTCTTACAATGTCATAAGCTTTTAGTGAAAGTTTATCTTTTCTAAAGTCCTAACTTTTCATAGGCTTGCAGTGGAAGTTTATCTTCTCCAAAGTCCTAACTTTCACAGGCGTTCAATGGAGTTACATATTCCCTAATGTCCTAACTCATTTTACAGGCTTTAAGTAGAAATTTAATTTCCCTTAATGTCCTAACATTCTTAGGCAAGAGATCATACATCTCACTTAATCAACTTATCAACATATTCTCGAACTATGTTGACATTGATCCCTTTTGAGGCACGTAAGTACTTACTTGGTAAGGCAGGTCTAGTTCATTCTTTCTTTATCTTTTATCACCATATTAATAAAATAGGGAAATTAAAATATATTAAATTTTAAGCACAAACAATTTAAGGTAATTATCCTTAGGGATAAATTTAACATGCCATAGATTTCACACCTGAGGCAACACTCCCCAATTTACCTCATTACAAGATAAGTCCATTAGAACATGATGAACTCGCCAAGCAAGTGTGACAACTATTACATAGAGGTTTTATTTGTGAAAACTCAAGCTCGTGCTCTGTACAAGTGTTACTCACCCCAAGAAGGATGGTAGCTAGTGAATGTATGTTGACAGCAGGGTAATTAACAAGATCATAGTAAGGTACAGGTTCCCTATTCCGTAATTAGATGATATGTTAGTCCTCTAGAATGGATCCTCAATCTTCATGAAACTTGACCTACGTAGCAAGTGCCATCAAATTCGCATCCGTCTTTGCGACTAGTGGAAGACAATGTTCAAGATAAAATATGGGATGTATGAATGGCTGGTTATGCCATTTGAGTTAACAAATGCATTAAGCACATTTATGCAAGTGATGACCTAAGTGCTTCGACCAATTTTGGGCAAATTTTTTGTAGTATATTTTGACGATATACTCATTTATAGTAGGTATGAGCTGGAGCATTTGAAACACATTGAACAAGTGTTAATGACTCTCAAGACTGAGCAATTATATATCTATAGAAGAAAATGTTCATTTATGAAACAAGGGATATATTTTCTTGGGTTCATTATTTCTGATAGGGGCGTAGAGGTGGATCCGAGCAAGTTTCAAGCTATTCAACAATGGCTAGTACCAAAGAGCTTTCCTGAAGTAAGAAGGACTTTTCCAAGATATTTGAGGTAACGTGCGATGTCTCGCATGTAGGGATTGAAGGAGTCTTAAGCCAAAAAGGGCATCCTATAACCTTCTTTAGTGAAAAGTTAAATGACAGTCGCCGGCTATACTTTGCATACGACATGAAATTTTATGCTCTGTTTCAAACATTGAAGCATTGGTGACCGTACCTCATTCAACTAGAATTTATTCTATACACATACCATAATTCTCTGAGGCATTTGAAATCCTATAATAAATTGAACTCTAAACATACCTGTTGGATGGACTATATCCAATAGTTTGAGTTTGTAATAAAACACAAGGCTGGAGTTGAGAATAAGGTAGATGATGCTCTGAGCCGAAGACCTCACTTGCTACACATGCTTTTAGTAAATGTAGCAAGCTTCGAGAGTATTAAGGACCAATACGCTATAGATACAAACTTCCATGAGACCTAGGAGAACATAACCAAAGGTGACTCAAGAAGCGAGTACTCCTTGAAGGATGGATATCATTTTTGTGGCACTCAACTCTGTTTACCACAAGGTTCTTTGAGAGAATTTGTTATTATAGAACTGCATAGTGGGGGCTTAATAGGTGAATCTTGATTCAAAAGCTATCAAATCTAAGTCAAAAACTTAAAAATGTAGCTACGTTAAAAACGAAAAGTAAGAATGTGCAAAAGCTAGCAAAGCTAGCGAATCCTGATTCAAAAAAAGAAAAAGAAAAAAGAGGAAAACATAAAAAAAAACCTGCTAAGTCAAAAACTTGAAAATGCAGCTTGGGCAAAAGTTAGGGTATCAGTTTGAAAATAACCCTTACTCAGAAGAAATCGGGTAATTAAGCAAAAATTTGAAAAGTTGCAATTAGGCCAATTTTCCTGTTGGATATAACTGTCATCAATAGTATGCTTTTGTTAAAGGATACATGCTACATATTGGTTGCAATTTGAGAATCAATGTCAGCAGATGCCGAAGAACTCAAACTGGGGCAAGTTTCCCCTGTTTTGGTTTGCTTTTCTATCATTTTCTTCAATAAAGGAGTTTTGTTCATTTAACAAACTTCAATGGGTATATGATCCCTCCATTTTTCTATCGCTTGCTTCACTAAAAGAGGTTTGTTCATCAAACGAACTTCGAAGGTCTTGTGACCTCTTACTTTTCCATCAACTTGCATAGATAAGGTATGTTTATTCACCTAATGCACTTCCTTCTCAATAATCAAACTGGGATAATATTACGTTGACCTTAACTTTTGACTTTCTATCATTGGTACAAGGGTTTTACGATCCTTTTCTCTTTTCAGCATACTTGGCTCACTAAAGGGGGTTTATTCATCTAATAAACTTCTTCTTCTTCAATATTCATTAAATAAGATTTGAGCAAATTAATAAAGGCTGAATTGAACATCACTCTTTAGTGTTTCAATGTTAATCATTTTTGCATCACAGAAACCAAGAACAATTGACTTGACTTAGTTTGAGCTGGCATCAAATTATCTAAAAAATGAGTCATCAAAAATAAAATAGTAATAAAAGAAAAAAAAAGAGAGAAAAGAAAAATATACGCTAAGCTGAAAACCCGAAAGGATGACTTATGCAAAAGTTAGGGAGCCTATTAAGTTGAAAACCTGAAAAAGAAACTTAGGCAATAATTAGGGCATCAAATTGAAGATGATCCGTAATTAAAGAATTTGGATAATCAAGTAAAGACTTGAAATTTTTACAATAATGTGAGAAATCCAAACTGGCCAAATTTTCAAGAAATTGTTGCTACCAACAGCAATCTGCATTCATCAAAGGGTAGAATACGCATGTTGTTTGCAATAAAAAAGTCAAGGATTGCAGACATTGAAAAGCTTAAAGTGGGGCAAAATTCCGGTGTCACCTTATTTTTCCAGTCTATGAAAACAAGAAAAGCTTATCAAATTTCTCAAAAGACTAAGGCTTAGTACTTATTTTGGAAAAAGAACAAGTCATGAAGAGAAAGTTATTTCTTTGGACCAGTTGAATAGATGACTCCATAAAAGAATGAAGAACTGATTATAGAGAGAATGAACGATTTGGTCAAGTTTCCTTAGAAGCTCAAGGTGCTTTTCAAAATTCTTTCATGTTGTTAAAAAGAAGAAAAAAAAATGACCACTTCATTCTCAAAAACATTGGCAGTGTGAGGTTCGTCCCTGGCTTTGTTCAAAACTAAAAGTTTTTCAAATTTTAATAAGCTTCATATAGCGCTTCACCCTTATAGTTTTTCAAATTGTAATTAGCTTCATGGGGCGCTCTGTACTTGACAAATCTCAAATTTTTTTATCGATTTCATGTGATTTATCACTAAAACTTCCATAAATCTCCATTTTTAAAATTCACTTAATATGTCGATTTATTCCCTATCAAATTGTCTATCGACTTCATGTGTTAATTCTTTGCCGAATCTTCATTTGTCTGGCTTCAAGTGTTAATTCCTTGCCAGATTTCAAATCTCTTTTTGGCTTCATGTGTTAATTCCTTGCTGGGTCCTAATTTGTCTGGCTTCAAGTGTTAATTCCTTGCCAAATATCTTTTTGGCTTTATGTGTTAATTCCTTGTCAAATCCTCATTTGTTTGGCTTCAAGTGTTAATTACTTTCCAAATTTCAAATATCTTTTCGATTTTATGTGTTAATTCCTTGTCGAGTCCTCTTTTGTCTTCAAGTGTTAAATCCTTGCCTAGATCCCAACTTCACAGTTGCATGCGGTTACATCCCTTGCCCAGACCCCAACTTCCCAGTTGCATGCGGTTACATCCCTTGCCTAGTTCCCAATTTCTCAATTGCATGCAGTTACATCTCTTGCCTGGTTCCTAAATTCTCAATTGCATGAGGTTACATCCCTTGTCTGGTTTCCAATTTCCCAATTGCATGTGGTTATATCCCTTGCCTGGTACCAGCTCCCTCAATTTATGGCATACGTCGATTATTCCATACTAGTTTCAGTTTCACTTAGTATGATTGATTCATGCCATACTAAGTTCCTTCAATTACTACGTACGTCAATTCTTCTGTACCAGCTCACAATTCACTACTTACGTCAATTCTTCTGTATCAAATTCACTTAACATGCCAATTGACTCTATGTTAAAGCCTTCAAGTTTACTTGACAATCCCTTTAAGCCTAACTTTACACCTAGCACCATTATTGGTTTTGATTACCAGTCCCTTTAAGCCTAACTTTACGTTTAGCACCATTACTGGTTCTAACTACCAGTCCCCTTAATCCTATATGTACGTCTAGCATCATTACTGATTTTGATTGCAAGTCCTCTTAAGCCTAACTTTATGTTTAGCACCATTGCTGGTTTTGATGCTAGTCCCCTTAAGCCTAACTTTACGTCTAGTATCATTGCTGGTTTTGATTACCAGTCCCCTCAAGCCTAACTTTACGTCTTGCACCATAAATCATCCTTTGTCAAATTTCAAATTACGATTTTCTCATTTATATTGCTCCTAGACAAAATATGTGTTTTTATCTTTCACTTGTTCTTTATAGGTAAATTGGAAAGACCACCAATTTTTCATTTTCCCATTAAGAAGTAAGTAAAGAGGGGCAACTATAAACACCCAATTTTGTCAAGTGTTTTATTTTTTATTATTATTATTCAAATTTTATAAAAGCCAAAAAGAATTATGGAAGAAAGTGTATATTATTTATAACCTTACTTTATTTACAAAATGTGAAAAAGAAGAATACAAAAATATAAAATAAACAAAATTTAAATAAAAAACAAATCCAATTTTAAAACCAAATTCCATTTTCTTCCTTTTCTCACACACACAACCACTCTACTCACCCACTTTCTCTTTTTCACACACTCACCCACTCTTCCTTTTTATCTCTCATCTAAATCACACAATCATTTTTCTTTTTCATCTCATCTCCTTCACTCCCTTATCTTTCACGTCCTACTTCCCACTTCATTCTCTTTTTTTTTCATCTTCTTCCCTTTCCATTATCTTCTTTTTTTATCTTCTTCCTCTCACCATTATTTCCATTTTTTTTCTTCATTTCATTTCTTTTCATTCTCTAATTTTAATGTTGTATTTTGGGTGGCCTTAAAAGTAGAAGTGTGCACAAGGGAGAGGGAGAATTGGTTCTCATAATCATCATAGAGATAACAATATTTTCATCTTTAGTTGATTTCTTCTCCTTCCAACTTTCTTTTTTTTTCGTTAATTTTTTTTTTTATGAGAACAATGATGTGTCAATTTCTTGGGTCCAAGATTTTTTTTAGGGATCTATGAGCAAAGGGGTATTTGCTTGTTTCAAATCCGACAATGTTAATTTTTTTAATATGTTTTATTATTTTATTTAATGTTGTTTTTGTTTTTTGTTTTTAATATGTTTTTATTTCTGTTTTTTGTTTTTAATATGTTTTTATTAGTTCTATTTTTTATCTTTTAATATGTTTTTACTATTTATGGTTTTATTTTTAATATGTTTAATTATTATTTCTAGTTTTTTTAATTTGTTTTTTATTGCTTTTGGTTGCTATAGTTTTATTTGTTGTTTTTAAGTTATATTTTAATTGTTGTTTTAAAATAGATTATAGTTGCTATTTTTCATATTATTTGTAGTTTTTTAAAATTTTATTTTGACTTCAATACTTTCAGTAATTTCATTTTGTCCCCAAATATTTCAAAATTTTCAATTTTGTCCCAAAATTTATTGAATTTAGATTCTAACAAGGAATAATGAATTGTTCTTCCATAATTTCATAGGATTTTAGTGGATGTTTGTTCTTCCCAAATGTCCTAAATCTTTTCATAGGCTTTTGATGGAGGTTTGTCCTCCCCAAATGTCCTAGCTAATTACATAGGCTTTTAGTGGAGGTTTGTCCTCCCCAAATATCTTAACTTCTTTCAAGGCTTTAAGTAAAATTTTATCTTCTCCTAATGTCCTAACTTTCCTAGGCAAGAGATTTTACATCTCACCTAATCAATTTATCAAACTATTCTGAACTACATTGACCTTGATCCCTTTTGAGGTACGTAAGCACTTACTTTGTAAGGTATGTCTATTTATTTATTTTTCTATCTTTGTCTTTTATTATCGTTTTAATAAAAATGAGGTAATTAAAATACATTAAATTTTTAAGTACAAACAATTTATGGTAACCATTATTAGGTATGGATGTTGTGGGGTGCCTAACAACTTTTCCACATGTAATTAGACTCCCGAACCCTTCATATGGTTTCAATGACCAGTTTTTCTTTCTTTTTTAAGTATCCTAATTATCCTTCTAATTAATTGATGAAGACGTCTTCCATTATGTACTCAAAATTATAAAATAATGGTTTTTTACTAGTTATCACATTGTGACAATATATATATGACTTTACAGGCTATACCAACATACCAAATTTCTATCTCTATATTGCCCTTT
>JASKGM010092821.1:0-13163 GCA_034509205.1 Ceratonia siliqua
GACAAAACAATAAAACAAATACCTTGCCCAGATGAAACCCCAAATTCGTAGAGGTAACGATGCCTACGGATGATGATGCCTTTTTCTCCTAAAGAACACTTGCTGGAAATTCTCCCATCTATATGATCTGTGGCCCTCCTCTTTAGAAACCTCGGTCTCCTCTGATTTCTGATCCTCTTCTTGGGTTCCCCTCTTCTCCGCGATTTCCATGATGAACTTCACGGACTTTTGCCTTCTCTTGGATCCCTCTATTTCAGAAGCTCTCTCTGCTCGGCCTGATTCATTTCCCCTCCTTTACTCCTTTTCATCCTCATCTCTTATAACCCAACAGGGAGACAAAATCATGTGCCTCTAGCAGAAATCCCATGAGCAGAGGTAAGAGGGATCAGAAGAAATCACGAAACCAGCATTTGGGGGGGGCCAAATCCCGTGATCAGAGGTAAGAGGCATCAGAAGAAATCACAAAACCAGCATCCGGGGGGCCAAATCCCGTGATCAGAGGCTGTATTACCAAGGGCAGCGAGTTACCATCCCCTGTCGCGCGTGGGACCATCATGGAAGGCAGGCGTGTAGCTATAAAGCAGAGCAGGAAAGGGAAATAGTAGAGAGCAGGACGAAAGTGTAGATGGAGTAAAGAAAATGACCTCTCAATAAAAAAAATTAAAGGGGACAACCAAGGCCAATATCAGGAAAGAAAATGGAAACCAGGTTGGGGCTTGAAGTGGGTCACCGGGCCGGGTTGCTGGGCTGGATAGGTGGTGGACCGGGTATGGGATAATTGGGTGTTTAATTGGGCTGGATCTGGAATTGGGTTGGGCTTGAAGAGCTGGGTTAAAGATTTAACTTGGGTTAAAGGTTGTTGGGGCTCCAAAATGAGTGTTGGGCTCTTAGTTTTTTTTCTTGCTTTGTGTTTTTTTTTTATAATAAATTTTTTTACTTTTCTTATCATTTTACTTTTTTTGTTATTTTCTATATTTTTTTATCGTTAATATTTTTTTGTTATTTTATTATTTTGTTATTATTTTTGTTATTATTATTTTTGCCTGGACAAAATCTAGTGTTTACAATGTGAAAAAAATCTAATGGAGATATCTAAGTTCTTATGATCAAAATCCTAGTGGTTGTTACCTTGAGCCATGGAGGTTGTAAAAAGCTGGGGTGGCTTGAGCCTGTCATAGAGTTTAGCTGGGTTCTTCTGAGAAAAGGTTAACCGGAGTTTGGATGTAAAATCTTGTGTAGCTTGTACATGTACTTTTTATTACCCATATAGTAAAATATTCCCTTACTTTGTGCTTGGGGAGTAGACATAGGATCTAATATTTTTGGATCCGAAAAACTATACATCTTGGTTTGATTCTCCCTTACCCTTATCTCTTTATTATTTTCATTTTCCCAAAGTTCTTTTCTAACTTGGTTGCTTATTCATTGATAAATTTCTTTAACATCCAGTTTTATCTCTTGATTTAACTTGAATCCTTATTTGGTGAAATTCATCTTTCAAACTTATCATTTGAAGTCTCATGCTCCAAGAATTCTTACCATTCAAGATTTCAAGTGCTCTTAATCTCTTTGGTCAAAACTTGCTTGTGAAATTACTGAGAAATGAACAACTTAGCTTCTTGATTACTCATTAAAGAAAAGTTTATACTTGCTCAAAAATTTTGAAAATCTTAAAGCACCTAATTCAACCTCCCTTCTTGGGTGCTCAACCCTATTTGAACTAACAATTGGTATTAGAGCTTTGGTATTCATTTATAGGTTTAACAACATAGAGTAAAGATCCTATTGGTAAAATGAATCAAAGAAGCATGGTAGAAGGACACTCCACCACCAAGTCACCAATCTTTGATGGAAACAATTACACATACTAGAAAGAACGAATGAAGATCTTAATATAATCAGTTGACTATCAAGTTTGGTGTGTCATAGAGAACGGACCTTATACTCTTACCAAAACACAACATGGCATAGTCGTGGAGAAACCAGAAGAAGAATTTACTGAAAGAGACATCAAGCTAATGGAAACAAATGTTAAAGTTATCATCATAATGTATTATGCTGTGAATGCAAAGGAATACAGAAAAATATCCAGATGCACATCAGCAAAAGAAATGTGGGAGAAATTACTAATTTCTTATGAATGAACTGATGAAGTTCGAGAAACCAAGATTGATATACTAGTTCATGATTATGAACTATTCAAAATGAGGGACGACAAAGGAATATAAGACATGTTCAAGCATTTGTCAAGCATTATTAATAACCTGAGTGCTTTGGGAAAAACCTACACTAACAAGGAACTTGTTGAAAAAGTACTTTGAGTGCTAACTAAGCCATGGTAAACCAAAATTGCTGCAATCCAAGAAGGATCAAACTTGAACTAGATGTCTTATGATGAGCTAATAAGTAATTTAATTGCTTATGAAAACAACTACTTGAAGGATGAAGCAAATAGTTCCAGGTAGATTTAAAGTATTGCTTTTAAAGAAGCGCAGATTGATGAAGAAGTAATAGATGAAGAAAGATAAGAAAAAGGCATAACCTTGCTCACTAGCAAGATGTACAAGTTCTATAAAAGAAAAATTCTACAACAGGAAGACACTATCAAAAGGAGAAAACTCAAAGGACCAGATTATGCTATGGATGCGAAAAGTCAGGTTATGTCAAAGTTGATTGCCCATTCCTTAAGAAGAGAAACTACAAAGAAAGGGAAAAGAGAGCTGTGATGGCTGACTCCACATAGGGTGAAGAAGAAACCTCTAACTCATCAATAAGTGAGATTAAGGAAGACGAGCAAACTGCCAACCTCTATCTCATGGCCAATGAGTAATCAGAGGATGAGGTAAATGACATTGACACTTCATACTCTTTTGATGAATTGTAAGATACCTTCAATCTTATTTTTGAAAATTATAATAAATTAGGCATAAAATATACTACACATAAAAACTCTTATCAGACAACTTTATTTGAATTAGAGGACTTGAAAAAAGATAAATATATTATGGAAATGAAAAAATTGTGAACTTGAGGTTGGAAATTGAAATTCTTAGAAAGAGGATAGAATACCTAACTAATGATGTAGCTAGATTTACATATAGTCAGGAAAAAACTCAGTATATTGATGGGAATAGGTCATGTACCCAAATGCAAAAATTTGCTTCTAATAAAACATAGTAATAGGCTTTGATTCATCTAATTCTAAGAAGCATAAGAAACATCTTCCTAGCAAAGTCAAAAGGGAACCTAAGAGTTATTTTAACAAAATTAGAGAAAAATTACGAAAATTTAAAACCTGATACTATTGTGGTAAAAAATTTCGTGTTGTTAGAAACTGTACTGTTAAAAGGAATTCCCATAAGAAGGTTAAGGAAATCTGGGTTCCTAAAAGTACCATTGTACTTAAAGGAGCAACAACTAACACTCAAGGACCCAAAGCAGTTTGGGTACCTATGGTTGATTGAACATTTATTGACAAGTGTGCCTGAGTTCAAGACACAAGAAAGAACAATGGTATATTGACAGTGGGTACTCAAGGCACATGATAAGTGAAGCCACAAAATTATGCTTCCTTTAAAAGAAAGAAGGAGTAGGAACATTTAGAGACGACAAAAAGGGTAAAGTTATCAGTATTGGTAAAGTTCCTATAAACTCTACTTTTATAATTGACAATGTTTGTCGTGTTGATGGATTGAAGCAAAATCTTCTTAGCATGAGTCAAGTGTGTGATAAGGGGCATAAGGTAATATTTGAGACATGAAAATGCATTTTTTCGGACACTCATGATGATAGCATTTTGTCCTCAGGTTAATGGCAAGAAGATTTATATGTTGTACACTTAGAAGATATTTCTTTGAAATCATATGGCACAAAAGACTAGTTCATGCCAGCATGCATTTGATCTCCAAACTTGCAAAAAGAAATCTGGTTGTTGTTGGTTTGCCAAAAATAAAATTTGAGAAAAATCATATTTGTGAAACTTGTAAAAAAGAAAAACAAACCAGATCTTCTTTTAATTTAGTTATGATTTGCTATAAGTATTAGTTTGTAACTTTCTGTAACCTTTATTTCAACTCAGTTTTTTTAGGAAACCCCCTCTCCCACACACAGGGGATTTCGATGAACTTAACTTACAAGTATGCTGCAATTCGACCAGCTAAACCATATCTTGACCCAACTTCATATTATTTAGTTATTTCTAGATTAGAACTTTTCTGGCTACCATTCAACACTTGTGTCAAGTTTTGAGATATATTGTCTTACAACCTCATCAGCTTTAGGACAACCGATCTTACAATTGATTTTGTTACGTTTGAGATGCTGATTTTGGAGACTTTGGTTGGTGGGTTGATCAACAGGTGCCGCTCAAACATTTCAAGGGTAAAAAATGAGTCTGGAGCAATGATCAAGGTTAAATTCTCTACTTGGCTATTAACTTAGCCATAGCTCTACTGTGTGAAAGCATTAATATTTTACAACTAATTAGAAAGTTAATGTGCTTCCCAAGCTCTACTAAAGTCAATTTCAGTACAAGATATCATAAATACATGTCTGTTATCACAAAAAGGAAAGAACATGTTGATATCCAGAACCATGTTAAGATTTTAAATAGATACATGCCATTAGAGATGTTGGACCTGTAATGAATGCTAAGTATTAAAGTTGAGAACAAAATGAAAAGTAAAACAAAAATTTAGTTATCTATTTTTTTTTTTTTTGCTGAGAAATGAAGTAGCAATGTTGTATATTAACATTTTAGTATTTGTATAGGCCAAACATACTTATAATAAGATAAATGTTTAAATAAACCAATACAATATATGAAAGTTAAATAGTACCAAGAGGAGAGGGGTAAATTGGTACAATATTAATAAAATCAAATCTTTTTGGATTTTTTTATTGAAAATATACAAAATAATAATTTTGAAAAAAATAGTCCCTTAAAACTTTTGATGTGCCTAAAAAGTTTAAGGTACTACAAAACTAGTTTGCTTCATATCAAAAACTAAAACTTAATGAACAGTAAGGGGATATGGAAGAATACAGTAATTTATCATAGTTCAGTCTCAATGTGAGACCTACATATAGTCCCTTTGACTCCTAAGGATTTTTTCTCCACTCATCAATCAACTATGTACCGCTCTATTTTTACTTGTTCACCAATAAAAAGTGGTTTCATTCCTAACTACAAATAGAGTAGTTTCCAAGCTCACCACCAACTGCATCAATCAGAATATAAGATGAAAGAAATGACTCTCTTTTTAGAGTGGATAGGTTGTGCCTTTTGTGCTCAAACTCTCTAGCTGAATCTTTTACAGTGGATCACAAGAAATATGAAAATCTAGAAATGATATCTGAATGATTTTCTAATAGATGATTTTCGCAGCTTCAGTATTTTTCTAGTGTTCCTTCTACTTTTTTTTTTTTATAATCTTCAAATTCTAGCCTTTGGCTCCTTTGATTTCTTCTTTGATTTGTTACCTCAAGTTGTGGGATCTGAATCTCCCATAAACCGTGCATCTTTTCCTTCTGCATTGACTTCCTTCATTTGGAATTTTTTATTTATGAAACCTTATTTCCTTATATCAGCCAAGATTTCTTTCCCTTTCTTTATACATCAAAGTCATTTGACTTTGATAGTAGCTTCCCTTTTTTCTTTCTTTTTCCATGCTTTTTGCAATCTCCTTTATCGGTTATCTCCCTGTGTGGTTGCTAGATTTGTGTAACTTGATTCTCTTAAATCTAGCCGAGATGCACTCCTTTGATAAGTTTCCCTTTTTTGTTGCATTTATGTTACTTCAACCATGTAGCCTTTCTTGTGATGTCTAAAATTATTTTTTAATTGTCCTTTATTTGCTCATGTTAAATGGTGGTCAGTTGGTTTCCTCTTTGATTGTCACATGACTTTGTCTCTTCTTGGTGGTCCCATGTGCTTGTTTTGTGTTTAATTTCCATGCTTCATCCTTCTTTCTCTTTCTTCCACCTATGACAATGACACATAAAGTGTTTTAGTTGACAATTTCTTTTTTTTTTGTATTTTTTTTATTGATCAAAATTCAAGGTGAACAATATATTTGTAAGATAATTGAGAATCCTGCATTACTTGAATGAATATTGTGGAAAATCTTTGAGGATTCTTACTCCCTTTAACAGTTTAACAATATCTAGCATGTTTGATAACTTAATTTGTTTCGGTTGTCGAAAATTTCATATATATACAAACACTTATCCTGGTTGTAGTTGATATTATCAATAAGTTCAAGAGTTTGTTGTATATATCATTTATCATCAATGATTGTTAACCTTACTTTATTATTAATTCAAAATGTATGATTTAGCTCTTCATCAATGATAATATTGTAGGTTTACGGTGGAAAAGTTGAAGGGAAGCATATACAAATTCAGTTTGGTAGTAGTGCTGAACAGTTGATAATATTTTTCATTGATAATTTATCTATTCAATGTTCCTGGGATCAAAATAGTTAGGATGTTTAAAACATTCCATCCCATTTGTTTATTTATTTTCCTTTTGTCTGGTAGATTTTAAAACATCATCAGTGCAAGTAGGAGGTTTACATGGATGGTCAGCGTGTACTTAAAAGTGTTGGATTAGTAGATTTTGAGTTATTGGTCTTCAAACTTTTGTAACTTTGTTTCCTATAGTCGAAGGTATAATGTTTTTAGTAGATTTTGAGTTATTGGATTCTTGTAATTAGAGCTTTATACCTGAGTCAAAAGGTATGTGTGAAGGTTTTAAACCATTTTCCTCAGTTCATTAATTCTTTGAAATTGAAGTACTATGGGAAAGCATTACTAATGATCAGAATCTTTTAGACTTTAATTATGTTGTTATAATTAACTTATTTATAATATAATTTTGGATAAATTTTATATTTAGTCTCTTAATTTTATTTTTTGGTCAACTATGGTCTTTTTTGTTTTTTGGTTCTACTTTATTTCTTGAAAATAAACTCAAATTTTTGTATTAAAATAATCGAACATAACAATGATTTATTTCTCAAAGAACGATTACATTGAAGTTTCGAATATCAAAGTAATGTGATAAAATCGATAAGTTAAAATAATAAGTTGAGGTTAATTAAGTGTGAAGATATTAAAAGACAATAAGAGTGAGAATTATTTTCATATGTTTCACTTACATGAAAAGATAACTTAAGATGGCATCCTACAAACCTTCACATGTACAATTGTATTAACAATGACATAACACAAGACAATATGCAAGACCTTTTACAAAACCATGTAAAAGCTACTCCAACTATTCAAGACTTTGGCTGTTGCTCCATTTATCTTCTAGCTATACCTGCAAATTAAACTGGAGGAAAAAATAAAGGAGGGGTAGGTTACAGATTCAATGAGATAGAAAATCTCTACCCGAAGGTACAAGTTTAAAAATTAAGATAATACATACTTAGGTAGGTTTACTATAAATAAGCGTACATGAAGGTATATAAATGTCGAATGTTAAGTGAACAAATTGAGATCACATCAATATCAAATTTTTGTCCATAATAGAAATCAAATTATGATCATCAAGCAAGTCAGACCTTAACATGGTGAGTTATTTATGAAAAAGAAATATGGTCAAACGAAATAAAAACAAGTCTAGAAAGATGAATCCATTACCCCTTCACATGAGGAACTCTAACAAATATAGATAACATGTAGCATATATTCATTTCCGGAGCAGAGCTTCTAATCAGATACAGATATCAGATAACAGATATTCCATAACATAGTCCATGGATATCTAGATAAGCTAGGTGCACCTGTAGTTTCTCTATGGAAGTAGTTAAAGGATTCATCCAAAAATAATTTTCATACATAACATAAATTCAATCACCCTTGTAAAACTGGTCTTGAAAAATAAGTACATTATGTTCATATCAAAACATTGGTAAACTTCCATATAAGAATAAAAATTTAGTAACCATTTAAAAATAAGGACATAGCATTGTAAGTTATGCATGAGCAATCAGAATCATTTAAAGTTTAGTATGTTCAATATAACTTATAAATATGAATAAAACCTAAAAGTAGCTCATGCATTGTGAATCTAACATATACAGAAAGGATAACTACAAATAAAAAATATCTCATTAATCTCCTTATAAACCGGTATGATAGAAGGTTTATATCAATACTACTTTCAGACATTAAAGAGCGTAAATATTGAAAAGCATAGATAATTATCTTCAGTGAAATAAATATAGGTTACAGAGGAAATACATGTATCCAAGGGTTGAAGAATCCAACTCACCTTGCTAGCTTTGAGAGTTTAGAATATATTACTATTGCCCTTGGAAGATTTGATTTGGTTATTCCTATATGTAAAAATAATACATATGATGCATTAGTGTCACGCTCCAATTTTAGGCACGTGATCGGCATAGAAAACCACCAATAAGATTATCCTACAAGCCTTTACATGTACATATGCCTCACATAGATAACATATAATCAACATGCAAGACCTTTACCAATACAAGACGAAGCAAAATTTAATCCAACTGTCCACTGTTGCTCCATTGTCTTTTTTGAAAACCTGCAGTATGAAATGGAGGAAAAAATAAAGGAGGGGTGAGTCACAGACTCAGTGAGATGGAAAACATCTACCCGCAGATACAAGTTTGAAAATAAATTAGATATATTTAGTATATGTAAGTGTATATGAAAGAATATTGAATTTCAAGTAAAAAAACTAAAATCACATCAATATTATATTTTACCAAAACAGAAATTAAGCTATAACTATCAAAGGAATTAAATTCAATCTCAGGTTAATATCAAACTTTTGTCCAGAACCGAAACCCAATTATGAACATGAAGTAAGTCAAACCTTAACAAGATGAAATATTTATAAATAAAAAAATGCTCAACGGAATAAAAGCAAGTCCAGGAGGATGAATTCATTGCCCCTTCACATGAGGAACTCTAACAGATACAGATAACATGTAGTAGATATTCATTTATGGAGCAGAGCTCCTAGTTAGATACAGATATCATATAACAAATATTCCAATCCAGAGTCAAGCTCACAGATGGTGATATTCCATAACATAGTCCATGGACATCCAGTTAAGCTAGGTGCACTTAGGGTTTCTTTATGGAAGTACCTAAAGGATTCATCCAAAAACCATTTTCATTCATCACATAAATTCAATCACTTTTGTAAAATTGTCCAAAAAAGTAAGTCCATTATGTTTATATCAAAACATTGTTATACTTTCACATAAGAATAAGAATTTAGTAACCATATAAAAATAGGGACCTTGTAACAATCCCTTCTTATACAAAACCAAACCAGATTTCCATTTACCTCTTTGTCATAAAAACAATAAAAGAACAATAACACTCTAAGTTTAGAAATCAAGAAAACATTATTAAAGAACAATTTGGATTGGTTCCCATAAACAAAATAAGCAATGTATATATATATATATATATATATATATATAGAAAATTCTTGTAACCGAAGGAAAAGAATTTCCACTCACATTGCAAGCTTAGAGAGTTTAGAATATATTACTACTGTCCTTGGGAGATTTAATTTCAATGCTCCTATATATATAAGAATAATAAGTTCACTTCTCTAAAATTTTCTATCCACATATAAGTTTCCAAATATTAAGCACCATAAAGTTTTCCTTAATACAACAGCATAAGTATATAATGAAATAAAGCATTTCACACATACCGCAATGTTTGTGTCAATATACAACCCAATTAACTCAACTAAGCAAAATATCGTCCATTAAATAAACCTTCATCAAAGGATGCAAAATTACCAATCAAAGTGCATCTCAAACCCAAAAATGCAAATCCATGATTAGAGACAAAACAACAATTCCTCACTCCAAAAATTGCATCAAGTTACAAGAAGTTAATAAATTATATATCTTAAAGACAAAACCCAATATCAAAACAAGTTATAGCCATCCAATTTTTTTTTTTGAAGAATAACCAAATCAATTAAAAGATTAAAGATTAATAAGGAATGACATATCACCATAACTTTTTAGGACCAACTTGAAAATGACCCACCAAACCCATTTTCAAAACTTTGATTAGGCAAGAAAAAGAAATACCAATCAAAAGGATAGAAAATATACACAAAGCTTAGACCCAAACGAACATCTACCTAACAGTTACACAATACACTTGAATCGGATGATTAAAAAGAGCCCCAAATAAATCTTTCTCCATTTTCATAAACAGGATAATATTTTTAGTACACAACCTTGGTTGTAATAGAATCTAAAATTTGATAACTTTCAAGAAGAATATAAGTTCTCGGCTAGTACTTAAAATATTAATTCACATTTCTAGAATATAAATAACTAATTATTCTTTATAGGGTAATTTCAGTTAAAAAATTTAATGGGATTGAATATTAAAACTTGAAGAATTCAAGAAAGTCATTGTAATATATGAGGGAGACAAAAATCACGGAAACAAATCTGTACCCCATTTATTTATTGAACTAAAACTAAACCAAAACTAGGAAAACTAGGAATTTACTTAGGAGTTAGAAATGTCAACTTTAGTAAGTCACTATTATTTGCAACTACGGAAATTACAGAAAGCAACAGAGTGAGAAATAAACTTCTTCAGAAATTTAAACTCACTCCAGGGCCATACTTAGCAAAACTGAACCATCCAGAGTTTATGTAATCTCAAATCTTTAGTTTCAACAAAAATAAGAAAGGTCATTTCTCAATTAACCAAACTTACATTCAAGGAAAATTCTTTGTACGATACTTCCAGCAACCAAACATCACGTTGTTGCTCCTCAACGTTTCAGCAAAGAGGGAAGAACTAAGAAAGATATGTCCTTCCAAGTGAAGACAAGAGAGGTTCCAAAAAAATTTCAGTGACAGCAGGAATAAGGTGACCCGAAAAGGTGTTGTAGAGGAAAGAATCAAAGCATGCTCTGCTGGAAAGAGATTATATGTCGGCTGGGGAAGACACAAGCATAAATAGAAATTTCTGGAAAAGTAAAGCAAAGTCTTGGCTGGAAAGTTAGATAAAATATCTCCATGTAATGGTGCAAAAGAAGGCCACGTGGAAGGCTAAAGATTTGTCTAGAAAAAACATGTGCAACAACAATTTCTTCTTTAAAAAAAAAATCTAACTTATAACAACAAAATGGACCAAAAATTCTAAAACCATGTGACTTTAAAAATATTTAAAGAGAATTTTTAACAGGAGAACTAGTATCTTACACAAAAACCAATATAATTTAAAATAGATGAAATTTACTAAATGGTTGCTAGTTAGAAAAATTTTTAAAAAAATTTGGACCTTACAATTAGTCATCCAAAATCACTATCTATTTCCTATATTAACTAAACCAAATCTCCAGACTTTCTAGAAATCTGTCAATGGCGTTCTGATTACAAAGATGTTGGTTCCTTCAAATACATTCTGAAAATGACTTCATAATCCGATAGTTGCCTTGAAAAATTATAACAAGCTAACTCCTTATTATCTACTAACAGTCATAATGCACACCTTTCTTCTAGGAGATCAAAATTAGGTCATCTAAATAACAACGTTATCTTTCTAGAATGCTATAATGGTCCTAAACTTTAGGTGAAACCAATACTTCTATTGTCTACATCCGTTAAAGGACATTGCCCTTCACAAACCAAACATAATAAATATTTCTTATCCCTATTGACCAAGCAAGGGATAATGTTTAAGAACTTACAATACCTGCCGACAACTTAAAAACCAGTTTTGTGACATCACATTGCTCTAAACAGTCTGATTGACAAATTTCCCCTGCATTCATCACAAGTTCAGAATTTAAGTTACTCCAGAAATACGCTTGGTGGAGGTTTTCTGCAACAGTAACGCTGAAGAAAACGAAGCTCTAAGCTGAACTGTGGCTATTGGACCTTGCTGTAATGCTGTACCCAGTTCTGATTTACTATAGAACAGTGAGCAGCAGGATGAATGTCAGAGACGAGAGAGATCCAGGGACAGAAGTTAAAGCATCTACTCGGGTGAGCTGCTGGCAAGAAAGCTAAGAGAAGGAGATGAAGAAATGGCTGAGCATTTGCTTCAAAAAAGTCGGGATTCTAGAGGAAGCCAAACTTCAGCGGAAGAGAGTGGAAGAAACTTTTTCAAAGAAGTTTTTGGAAATGCCACGTAGCATTCTAGAAGAAACTATTTAAATGGGGTTCCTTTAAAATTGCACCATATATCGGTTATATATATATATATATATATATATATATAGCCATGGACACTTATTCAAGGGCCACATTAGCTTTAAGGGAAATATAGATATAAAGGGGATGTTTGCGTTTTACTGTAGCTGAAATATCTGGCGCTAAGACATGGAATTTGCCAAAAGACTCAGCAAGAAAATTCATTTA
This sequence comes from Ceratonia siliqua, assembly GCA_034509205.1. NCBI lineage: Eukaryota > Viridiplantae > Streptophyta > Magnoliopsida > Fabales > Fabaceae > Ceratonia > Ceratonia siliqua. The sequence goes on from JASKGM010092821.1 coordinate 12,408, forward strand.
TAGAGGAAGCCAAGATTTTGTAGAAGAAGGCTTAATAATTTGCACCATAATCATCCTTTAACTGAAACTTTAATATAATTAAGTCATTTGAAGGTATTATTTAACCTTTTAGGAAATTTCCATAAAAAAAATTGTCATTCTCTTAATCATCATCATCATACCAAAATTTATAAAAGAAGAAAATTTTCCCACTAATAGTTATTTCTAAATCAGCACAATAAAAAAAATTTCTTAAAGAAAATGTCCATTTACAATAGAAGACTTTGAAAATTGTTATGAAAACTATATATGAAAAATTATGTTGCAACTCTGTAGTATGTGAACTTGTTTTAGAAATTTACTTATATATTTTTTATGTTTTTAAGTATTATTTTATTGACCTGCGTAATACTTAGTGGATACAACTCTAAGGACTCATGTCAGATAAGGGTCCAGGAATAACTTCAAATTACTTGTTTTGTCAGTTGACAAGTGTCACGTAAATTTACTATAAAAATAAAACTCTGAATGCCACTAAGCAATATGGGAGTTACTCCCCTACCGCCCACTATGTGGGCGACAGGGAGTTGCTCCATTTTTTTTTATAATTTTTGATATTTTTTTTTGATATATTTTTTTATTTTTTTAAATCAATTAATTAATTTTTACCATATAACTTTTTTTAGAAATTTTTGAGATATTTTTGTATTTTTTGTAGAATTTTTTAAGTTACAAATGAATAGTAAAAAAAATTATAGATGAATAGTAATAGGGATG